>JASTWP010003879.1:0-15953 GCA_030770255.1 Temnothorax ravouxi
TATCTTCTTTATTACCTACATTTTTTTCAGCATTTTATTTATTTAATTGGCAATTTATTTTGTGCGGTTTGTATCGAGTTTTATTTGAAGCTTTTGGGGTTTATCTTTTAATCTGCTTTTTAAAAATTCTTTTACATAGACGAAACAGGCAGCTTAGCTTACATTATGTGAAACCAGTGAAACTAAAAAAAAGTTGGTATCGTTCATAGAAATATGGAGATAAAGACGGCAAAATTAAAGCAGTTTTGTCGGTCATGTGATATTCCGTGGCATTTTGCAGTCGCTAATACTGACCTTTCTGCGCTCTCGTTTGTGATAATTCCAACAAGCGAATCATTCGCTCGCGAAATTTTCATATGATGATGGCGGTTGCGAATTTCACACATTTATTTATTTATTCTATTTCAAAGTCACTATTTGGTGAACTACCTCTGCTTTTAGAGTAGTTTTTGTGATTTAAAGTTGCTAAAAGAAAGTATAAAGCAAATATGATGAAATTAATAAGTAGATACTGTAGAACATTTCAAATTATATAATGTTTCTAATATTTAAAATAATATTTCTATTTATAAAATCTATTAATAAAATAGATATTTTTAAAGCGTATGCGGCGTTCTGTATATGATGCAATAATTGCAAAACTTGTCGTGCAATTACATTTGGACAGAGAGGATTCAATGTCACTTTTATTAATAATATATGAGAATCGCGGAATTTAAACAAACAGTATCAAATTTCGGTTTTTAATTTTTAAATTGTGAAAAGAAATATAATTTCCGAGAACGAGAACATATTGCGAGAATGTAATATGCGTACTGACTACACTAACAATAAAACATTTAGTTCTACAAAATCAATGTAAACAAAATGCGTTTTTAGAACTTTCGTCGGAAATGTTTCTGAAGACGTTGCGTATTAAGATATTAATTATCACGTACTAATGAATCGCATCAGAGTTATTGGAATCTTGCTTAAATCAGTTGCAGTGAAAGATTCGCAGTATGGACCGTCCGGCATTACAAATTTACCGTACTGTTTCCGGTCCGAGCGCCGAAGTTACACGTAGTTCTGAAATCGTCACTCAGGTTGAAATTATTGATCCGCTATAATTGCGATGTTCGATAGTTCCCTATACCAGAATCACAAACTGGTTATACCAGGCAGAAGTAACAACTTCATTAACGCATCGACGCGTTGTACTCGCGTTTGCTATTGGCTAAGCCATTGCGATTTCCCGGGTTTGTTGTACGTTGGCATTGTTGTTGTTGTTGTTTCATCGACACAATGTAATATCGCATGAATAATTAATGGGGTCGTTTAAATTACCCCATTAACGAATTTTGCGTTTGTGCAGGATGTTTTGAAACTACCGGTATATACATATTATATGATGTAAAATTTTGTCAAACTTAATTACGTAATTAAATGTGTATTTTATTGAACCTTTATATTTTATAGCTTAAGAAGCTTGTGCGTGTGTTTTTTGATGATAACAGCATAAATATTAAAAAGTTGCCTCTTCTCTTTGTTTTTCACACAGATACTAAGTCTTATTACCCATTCCATATTTAAATTAAAAAATTTATATTCTTTACAAAGAAGTGAAGAAATCCAATTTCAAGGATTAATTATGAAACCTAATGTAAGATAAGTCGGGGAAAAATGTCAATAAGTGTTGTCGAAGATGTCACTTTGTTAATATTTTCGTTCATTATTCGATAGATGATAATTTTTAGTCGCTAACGTGTGACTTTTTTCGCAAACGATGTTCTCTCGGTTTACAAATAATGATATACAGTTATACACATATTCACTCGCCGTTTTCACATCGTGTGAACTTGACAGTACCTAACTCACTTCAAAGGCGGTTTACTGACTATAATACGTAGGTGCCTGCCTACCTAAATGTGTACATCTAGTTACTACCAGACGTGTTAGCTCCGCAGCCGCTCTGATTTATGCCGGTAGATGGATATACACGCGGTTGTGTCAAGCCGTTAACCACGCGGATACCTAGCGGCATATCTGCTGAAAGGATCCGTCCAATATCAATTTGCCGTTTCAAGTGAACTACATTAAAGGGTGGAAAATCTTTGGACAAAATTGACCGTAAACTAAAATATTTATTTAAAATTAGCTAAAACCGGGAAAACCAATATCATCTAATAAGCTGCACAAATCAATGATAGACGATCAATCTACTTTATTTACGCGATATCTTTGATCGCTTCTAACTCGAAAACTATTGCGATACCGTTTTAACATCAGAATTTTTAATGCTAATTTAATACTGTTCTGAAATACGGTAAAATATTGTACGGTAATGTGACATCCTAATACTTTTCCGCGGTGTATAATATGCCATGATATTTTCGTTGAGATGATTAAATAATAATAAATTTAATTTTATAATTTAATTTTATATGACGAATTGCAAATGTCGCATATAACATATTTATAACTACGTTACATTCTGTATGTTTCTCCAATAACGTCAGTCAGATATACTCATGCATCTTAATATATTTTTGAATATTTTATTATAACATCCTAAGGTCTATCCTACCGCTGCAATTTTTGCTTTTTCCCTTTTTTTCGTAGACGATAATTTCCGCGAGACTCGACCGACCGTTTTATTCATTTGGAATATCTCCTCTTATGCCAACGCTTTGAGCTGCGCGATAATGTTTGTGCGGCGCTGATTGTCTTTCGAAAGATTTCTCGATTCGGCGAATTGAAAGGTTTGCGCGGACTTTTTTACTCGCGGCCGACCTAAGTTCTTCTCGGATGTAAATCGCTCACCGGAAATCAATCGGCCAATCTCCGGTGAGCTTCAAATAAATCGCCAGAGCTTTTCAAACTTTATCTCGCTATTATATAATAAAAGATAGAGTTACTTCCTATGCGTTAAAATACGCTAATTCTTTTTATACACATTATTCTCTATTTGACATATTTGTTATACATATATAAATCTATATAAAATTTTGCGCAATAAATATCTTTTTATTATATCTGTTGAGATATATTTTTAGTACAGTCTCTAATTTTTTTATAATTAGGTACTTTGTATTGAGAGAGATTTATTATTTATATGACTATTGCAGTAATGATACCAATATCGAAACATGTAATTTATTTAGAAAGTTAGTGAATCATCTGTTTCATGTTATAGAAAGAAAGAGATATGCCGATATGGATTTCTGTTTGGTATGTATTCTGTTTATATCATATATTTGAATTATCACTTGCTTTCTATTTCTTATCAATGTATTATTGATAAAATGCTTCAGGAAAGAATTGGTAGAGTTTGCGATCCCGAATTTAATATAAGCGGCAATAAATCATGATGTGAGGGGCGGATCGCTTCCGGCGAATGAATGCGAAGTTGCACATACGAAGTTCGTGGGTATACTTATATCTCCATGAAAAATTAGATAAATCTCTCAGAGATATATATGCATAGAATATGGATTTGCAAGAAAATATAATTAAAAAAAACCGAGCGCCCCTTCGCGGCGATGAAGGATTAAATGGTTCGTAACGCGCGCCGCTTCGTTATTTTCACGATAAATGCAAATATCGGTTCAGCGGACGGGTAAACCCCCGATGTGTACTGATTCGATGAAGTATTGGCGGTACTTAGTTATTGAGAGAAAATATTTTTCTCGAACGAACGAAATAATATTGCCGGAATGGTGGGATTTAATGGAGTTTGAAAGCGGGGCCACTGCGTGCGAATGAAAGTAATAAAGTAACCAGACACCAAGCATCAGGCATAAATAAGAATTTCTAAGATCTTTTGTGCACACGCAAATCACACATACACACATACGCAGACAAAGGCACGCACTGTTAAAGCGCGCTTTCTGACTTCAATTCCCAAGTAATCGTAATTTAAATCCTTACTGCGTTTCTTCACGGCGATCGCTTGTATTGCACGCAGCTGCTCGAACATATTTTCATCTCCCGGCCTTTTCACGATATCGTATTATAATATGAATTTCACAAAATGACGCGTGTATTGATATTTTATGGATCTATCGGATATTTTCATGACGTTTCATCTGTCCAAGCTGAATATATCTTCAATCATGTTTCTTTGATATGTTTTTAATATAAACTCAGTATCGAAAACGTATCTAAAGGATTAATCGAAAGATCCTTCAGATTAAGATTATTCGAAATGAATTATAAAATAATATTCTGTTTATCTACATTCGCTTTATTTACTAAATTTAAAAATTTTTAAACAATATAGATAACGTGATAATTTTCTATTTAATTTATATTAACTGGATAATATTCCGTCATATGACCTTTAGTAAATTTGCTTATAGCTTCATATTAAACGTCCTTTAGAGGAGATATAACGAACGTATAATTTTGCAACCACGGTCAACTTTATATTACATGAAGTGGACCGTAATAATCAACACCTTCGGGGTTAAAAGCAGCACACTGAGGACACTGACTTTACTTTGACAAACTTATTGTTAGTTTGTTCGGTGATTATGATAACTAATTATTGCCACTAAGATATAATTATTAACTGATAGTACACGCGAATAACATAGTGTACATTATGGGAATTTTAGTAATTTGTTTTATTAATGACAAAGATAATAATTTAAAGAGAATGTTTGAAAAGCGATTAAATGTCATTTAAATGCAAAGGCTGGAATACCTCAAAGAAATTGAACATCAAATAATGGCTTACATATACGATTATATCTGTAAGAATAATCCGCGTTTGTCTTTGTGTCGCAGTATTCCGATTGAAAATATAATTTTATCTGTGAATATACATAATGTGCTCGGAAATAATACAACCGCATACGTCGATGAACACGTAACCGCGTATCCTTGGGAAATTATCAATTCTTGAATATTATCACGAACAATTCCAGTCACGCGTCCCTCGCGGATTTTGTTTAGGAATTCTTGCGGAAGAATGCCGGATAACTTCGTAAAACACTCGTAAACGTAACGAGCCGTGAGGAGAGATATTGGCTTATCGCGACTTTGTTTCATGCTTTATATTCCATTCAACTAAATTTTATATAGCCGCAGATAACATTTATTCGAGGCGGTGCGGTTAGTGGAAGGGACAATTTGATCTTATCAAGGATTCAAAACGCGAACGTGTGTGAGAGACAGTAGGTAAAGTTGAGGCACGCGATATGTACGTACATCAAAACTCTTTGTCGACACATGCAGCATGAATTTTCTCAATTAAATAAGAACATCCCTTTCAAATAAATACTAGATATTTTATAAGTGTTTATAAAATATATTTATTTTGTGGCGCAGATTAGTAAATAGAATTAATATAATCAATTATTTTTTTTATAAATTATGAACTTAATGCTTTTACTAATTTTAAGTAAATCTTTATTATACAAGAACGGAGAAAAATTTATGCAGCAGTTTAATAATTTATTCAGTAAGTATTAATTTATTTGAGAGATATGCTATCAATCAAGACATTTCGTACCTTTTTTCAAGACTGTGAATTAAACGACAAGATATCTTTTATATTTTATAAAATTATCTATTCTGATGCAGATATTATATCTCTCGAATTGCAGAAAAGAAGAAAATAATTTTGCGCCTTGGAAAATCCGCGTCATAAATAAAGCGTCATCAGATATATCAGGCCAACTGATGACTTCGATTTTGTGAGCGAAGTTTCAGACCGCGTTCGCCATTACCGAAATTGCTGGTTGGCGAACTCGTTCGCCGCTCAAGGGTCGTTTTAAAAAAGCTTTGAAATTATTAAAATGTCCGCGACGCGCGCTCCGTCGACAGCCTAAATTCATTAATGCGTACGATACGCCGACAGCGGCTATACGCGCGCGCGCGAGCCATATTTCACGTCCTACAGAACGGTAACTAACCCGTTACGTTAACTAACGAGCCGGGAAATTATCAAATGGCTCGTGCGACGACAGCCGAGTCCGTGCGAATTGCCAGAGAACTCGCGAACGATGTTCCCGCGAATATATGAGCCAGGGACGTTCTTTATCTTTGTTACACATTACGCTCGAAATATCGCGGACGCGATCAAGTCGTACATAATGCTTAAACTTTTGTTAACTGAAGCTGTCCGCGCGCTGTTTGTAGCACTCCACCATTCGCTATTGTTCGCCGAGAAATCCATTATGAAATCGTATAAATCATCATGTTGACGTGCGAAATGCGCGACGCACGCTCGTTAATACCTATCGCTGTAAATTGCAATAATACTTTTATTGCAATAATCTCCGAGCGGCAATGATGTTCTTTTAATTCTCTCTGACCATGTAAGAAATCGCGGCACAAAAGCAAGCGAGTCGATAAAAGGTACGACAGCGTGAAGAAGTATTTTTCTTTAACGAAAGTATCTTGCACAATACTGCGCACGGTCGGCGACTCGACTATGAGGAAAGTTGAAGCATTTAATCGCGTCCGCAATGAGAAAAGCCGAGGAAAAGAACGGCGAGGGAGAAGTACTTTACGCCGTTTACTTTCCACCTGCGATCTTCAAAGCCGTCGACCCGAGAAATATCGGCGCAATTACATCAGACGAGTTGGATATGTCGTCGTCTGTCGTTTACGTGTTATCAAACGTAGCAAAAGTTACCGGTTGGCGTAGTTCAGATTAATTTTGCCGCGGGTGTTCCATCTGGGATGGCTGTATAAAAGTTTATAATCACCATTACCAACCACAAAACATTTTCAAACCGACTATCCGACTAAGGTGAGCTATTTTTATTTTTGTAACATTAATAACTAAAACTCATCGTTGAATTCTTTCGTTTTTTTTTTTTTTTTTACTAAAAGATACTAAGTTTACTTTTATATAAAGCAACGTAATAAATTTAGAATTTTTACTTTGACAAGATCTGTAAATGAAACCCTCATCTCTCTTTCCCCTCTTCCTCTCTCCTTCTCTTTTCAAAGATTCATTTAACATCAAAGACAAGAGAAATTAAAGCAATTTACGGAATCTGTGCTAAATTGCATCTTGTAATCTCGTAGGTAAGTGTCGTAGAGTAAAATGAGAAATGAAAATGAGAATGAGTAAAAAGAGTAAAGGAAGTAGGAGACGATCCCAAAATCTTTCTCAGGCTCTTCGCATTTTCCGTACTACGAAGAAAAGCAGATTATTTGACGGTTATCTCTGATAATAATCATATACGAGCGAATAACGAGCGAATTTTGTGGGGGGCGATCTCTTATATTCTTACTCACGCCATTGTGCACGATCGAGATTTCGGCTTATAAGAAAGCGCTGGATTTTCGCATTGGCCCGCCGTTTTCTCGTTATTTTCTCGACAAAGTCTTCAAGCTTCTAAAAGAAACGGTCATTGAGCGAGGGAGAGATTCTGATGCCGTCGACGAAAATACGACGTCGGCATTCATCCCGGAATGTTATTTCGTCTTCGCGAAAGTTAAATCGAGAAGAGCCGAAAGGGGAACGAGATGCAGTCAAAAAGGTCCCTTCCGAGCTAACCGACCTCGTATAAATATAAGTAAGAGACTTCTCAACCTTTAAACCGCGATCGCGCTGTCGCTGACATTAATGTTCCCCGTACCTGTGCTTTGCAATGTTACTCACGAACTGTCAGTCTCGAAGAATTTTAAGAGAAATGTAAATCTAGATGTACACAATATCTGTTAAGAAAGTCTTTGCCACGAAGCAAGGAAACAAGGAATGTTGCGAGCTGTTGTTCCTGTACACTGAGCGATTGTTACGGCGGCACAAATTCCCCCATTCCTCATTGGGGTTGCAGTCGAGAGTTAAACGGTTAGCGAAGGAGGGAGGGAATTTCGCTCTCGTAACGCGAGAACTTGAATGATTGATTAATGTTTCCAAAGCAATTTGTATTGATCGCTACCTTGTATTGATACCGATAGCTTTCGTCTTTTGTCAAGATTACTATAATGAATTATCTAAGACAGATAAAATGTATTACTGAGTTATTTTAAAACGTTTATATCGATTTTATCAATTCAAGAACATTACTATATTATTATTATCAATTATGGCATATTGATTTTTACTCTATACTCTCTATAGAAATAGCTTTCTTAATTTAATTTTTATTAATTATACTTTTATCTTCTTTTTACAAACTAAAATATAAATATATAGATATGTACATGTTAAAAATTATATTATTTTCCAAAAAATTATTTATATTTATAGTTAAGAGATTTCTCTTATTTTTGGACTCCTAAAAATCTTCATTATTTTATTGAAAAATTTATATTATAGAATTCTCCGTATAATGGAATAAATCACACAAATCCAATAACATTCAAGAGTTTTGTAATTCAGATGTCCGGGTACTTTTTTGAGTTTTTCTTTCTTTTTTTCGTTACGAGGGAGAATTTTTGTACAAACGAGAAATATGAGCTCCATTTTTCCCTCAGCAACGTAATGACGGGAGATCACTCGGACTTTCGTAAAGTACATACGTATACGTACGTATACGCATGAAACTCGCAAACTACGTTCCATGGGGTCACAATGGCATATAGCGAACGTGCCCACGGGATCGAGATGAAACGATACGAGTCCCGCGGGAACTGTCCCGAAATGGGCTAGGTCCTATTGAATAACTCAGCGTTACCATTCGTCGATCCCCAGTCCACTTCCCTATGGTTCTCACCCTCCGCTGTTTCGAGAATATCGGGGAAAACCTGGCAGATCGATGAAAAACCTCCACCATAGCCATGGCACACCGACGACAAAGAATGAAGTATTAGTTCTCCACTCAGCTTTTACTGCAATACCGCTTCTACATATATTGCGTATGTACACGCGTACCTATATAATATTTATTATCATAATATTTGTTAAATCTCTTTAGAAAAGCTGCTTTATGAAATATAATCGGTAAACAATAATGTTATTTATTTTATTTATTTATTTATAAATATTTTATATGATAAATATTATAACTGTAAATCAAGTCTCGTTCTATGAATTTAGATATTTGTATTATTTGCTTCTTTACTCAATTTTTATCTTTATTTATTAACTTCTTTCTGCCTATAATTTCCTCGTGTAATTATGTTTTGTTACCAAAATGATGTAAAAATTTTGATTGCACGATATCAATATGACTGTGAACTTATTAATACTAAAACATCTCGTGTGTCAGTGTAGAAGATAGTGTAGAAGAAATGTATTATTGAGTGCGCCCTTTTCCTTCGATTCGCGAAATTGCGCGATTATTTGATCTCATCGTTCGATGCGCAACGAATACCTCAAATGCAAATATCCGAAGTTTATTTTACGTGCTCGTGAGACATCCATTGTTCCATTAACGTTTGTTCATCCCATTCTCGAAACTCGACTTCTACTGGTCATTGGTGATATCTGAATTCCTCTCAACTAACTTCCATCGAACTACCGACTTCGCTTTATGATGTACATAGCACATCCGCAGAGAATTAACTTAAAGAGATACGCGCGTCGTATTTGCCTATCATATCGAGATTAAACTGCGTTCGAAAATTTATCCGTGGATGAGAGATCTTTTGGTTATTGCAAAAGAGGTTATTATACTTTATGTTATTTTATTTGATGCAGACAATAAAGGGATACGCACGAATAAAAAGAGTTATAGATCCGAGTAAAATAAAGATACATAAAATATAAATTTTATAGAAGAAAGAAATAGTGTTGTTTTTCTTATTGTTAAATTGTCTCGGGCACAGATTGAATTTCAGAAATGTATAAGATACAGAAATAGTTGCTTATTCAAGAATCTATGATCAGTTACGCTGTTTGTGTTACTTAATTCTTCTCACTTTTTCAAATTGAAGAATTGATTTCAATTCGAGTTTCAAATATCTGTAAAAATGTAAAACTTTGGATTTGATAAACTTCGCGTTTAATGCCGCGCAATGGACGTGCTCTTTGATCACATGCCTGATATTAATTTGCTCTTTCGTGCAACAGAATGTTGAACGAGCAGAGTTTGCTCGCTGCTTACGAGCTCGCCGAGTAAATATCACAAAAGCATCCCATTACCTTTGGCGATGGACACAAATTCATTATTTTCGTCTGACTGCGTCATTTGCGAATTCATAATCGTGAATTAATACAGCGCAAGAAGATATACGCTATACGCTTACATGATATTAATCTTTTTATACGAGGTGATGAAAATTTATACGAACAATTGACTCTAAATTCTAAATTTTAAATTCTAAATTTTACTAGAGTTTCTTTTAAGGGAAATGTTACGTTCTTATAAAAATTTGGTCGAACTTCTTGCGCTTTTGAACGTTTCTCTGATACTCTGATAGAAAAATTTACGACGTATCGCGGACTGATGCCGTCGTTTGGCATTATAAATAAATAACCGGTTGCGAGTTGCGCTCATGCCAAGTTGTCTCATGTGAGATCCTTGCAATACGGAATAATCAATGGTATATCGAAAAAAGGAAGAATGATGTATGTTGAACGCGATACAATATGTAACGTAACAGAAGTTTCTTCAAAACTGCACATGCAATAAGTATTTAAATCGATAAACCACTCAACCAATCCTCCGCCAACCCTCCGCCTGCCGGCGTCTTCATTTATTTCTTATTATTAAAATTTAGAAAAGAAGCTAATTTATTAGACCGTAGATGATTTTTTTCCCGAATAGTGATATTTACCCCCAAAAAATAAAAAAAAAACAAGATTTTTTTAGACAATTTTGTATGGGGGCTTTTCGTCCCCGGGCTCAGACCCCTTCCCAAAACCCTGTACGGTCTAAAAGTATCATGAGATAGTATACCAAATTTGGTTGTTTTAATTTGAAAACTGTAGATTTGCATAGCTGCCAACATACATACACATACATACATACATACATACATTCTCATTTTTATATATATAGAGATTACTTTAAATTATACTCAACGTATATTAATTTATTATTTACTTTAAGTTGTAACAAATATAATCAGCTAACAATATTAAACAGGATATTAAAGTCCACTATTTGATATGTTGAAAACATTATGGACACACAATATTTTATGTTTATTATATTATTATTATATAGATATTTATAGCTAAAAATCAAATATTTAAAATCAAAACGGCAAATTATAATCACAATAATTCATTTTGATATAGGGCAATGCGTTACGCTGAACGACATATGTATAATCGTATAAGTAAATTGATGGAATTGAGCGAGACCGTAAAATAATTTGGTTACGATGCATGTACAAATAGATATACATTAACCGACGGTAACAGAAAATGTACAATCAAGCACCAACAAATTATAAATTAATGTAATTATTTTTTAATTAATTTTCACGTGTAATTAGAACGTTTTTAGAATGTGTTAGAACGTTTTTCGTTTCCTTTTACACGTTGGAGTATCATTACAATCTAATTGACAGGTTTTATAAACGTAAATCGAGACAAATAATGAAAGTGTTGAAAGTGCACAAAGCAAAATCCAAATAATCGTGTTATATAATAATGTTCGAAATTCACGTGCTCATGTGCTCATTTTAACACGTTTCCATGATAAAAAATAATTTGTATTGTAATTCAATTTGACCTGGTGTTATTAAATTTAAAATTCCTCCACACACACACACACACACACACACACACACACACACACACACACACACACACACACACACACACACACGCACACACACACACACACGCACGCAAACACGCACACACGCGCACACACGCGCACACGCGCACACACGCGCACACGCGCACACGCGCACACACGCACACGCACGCACGCACGCACACGCGCACACACACACACACACACGCACGCGCGCACGCGCGCGCGCACACACACACACACACACACACACACACACACGCACGCACACGCACACACACACACACACACACGCACGCGCACACGCACACACACACACACACACATTGGTAACTGATTGGGTGGAATTCGCTTTCAAGTGAATAATTGTTGTTTTAAATTCGTGGTCAATGGTCGAAACAAAATTCATAGTTTTAAATATCGTTATAATCGATTCACCCTGTAAACCGCGCCATATTTACTAAATATTAATATATCATACTAATATATCAAGTAGTCATAAATTCTGTATTCTGTTCTTTTTATAATATATTTTTATTATAAGTATTAAACATTTTTAGCTATATATCAATATTAGATACATTAATTTAAAATTTTTATGTAATATATAAAAATTATATATGCAGATATAGAATTATTTTTATCTTGTAAGTGAATGACAGAAGTTAATATTTTCTTCTATCCATTGCTCCTGAAAATTGAGGGTGGATTCTTCAACATTCCAAAGGACAGCAGATTGTACGTGAAAATATCGATCGGCGGGTGTATATATTCGGCGAGGATATTTGTCCTCTCGTCGGTCTACTCTGGGGAGAAACAAATGGGATCTTTGTTTCTCGACTTTCGTCGAGCGCTAATGTCTTCCAAGTTCGTCTCGCTTGTCGTACACCATTCCCGCTAATCTTCAACATCTACTTTCCGTTGGACCATTTTTATTCTTTAAATAAAATTGTCTTATTACGATATGAACAATGTTTATAATATTATAATACATATACACGGTATTGCACTATGACGTAAGTATCGTTTCGCGATAATCATCCGCAAGTAACTACAACCAACTAGTACCGTTTCTTGTTAATATCAAACTTATAAACTTTTATATAAAATTCAATACTCCTATTGTTTGCCATAAAACTATTAGTTTTTAAAAGAAACAATTATTAATGAAAAAAATGTATTTTATCTCCAGAAAATATATGATTTTAAACAACTTTTCACACTACAGTTTTATTTCATAGCTTTTATTTTTAACCTCATCATATATATTCCGAATGTGTGAATTAAAAACACGCAGGAAATTTTTTGATGTAAAAAACAATTTTATACAATTTTATTTATGTTTACTTTACCACACATATAATGTGTGGGATAAAATAACATAAATAAATAAATAATAATAAGAAAGAAATAGAAAATAAAGCATGTTTTTTTTATAACATACATTTAGGGTCAATATTCATAAACAGTTTATTTAAGATTTTAAATACAATCTTAAAAGGTAATAAAATGTTATAAAACATAAAACTAATCACTGAGCCGTCATCTTCATTAGTATCAAGATTTTTTAAAATGGTCTTCAAATAAGATCGGATTATGAATACCAGCATAAATACTACATTTTGATTATTTGCAATAAGGTTGTTCGTTTTCGCTGCACTCCTGAACTGGTTAATGTGAACTGGTCAATAAGTTAAATAAGAGATAGTATATTTTATTCATCAAGGCAAGCAGCATATAAAAAAAAGTATTAATAAGAAAAATGAAGATTATGATATAAGTTTCCCTCTTACATACCCACATATACACTTACACATGCATACATATACATACGCGAAGAATTTACCTCTTGCACAGAAATGTTGCTAGACAATTACAAATAAATAATAAAAAAACAAAAATTTTTATACAAAACGTTCGAGCAAATTAAATATAATTTAAAATAGTGAATAAAAAAAATTATATATTTAGAAAATCGTACTTACAGAAAAAGTAAACCTAAAAATAATTATTTGAATAAGGGCATGCTGTGTAACAAAGGAACACATTCATAAGCATCGCCATCAGGCATAAGCCCAACATTTACATGTAATATCGGTCAGAGGAAAAAATTTGCCTTTCTTCATTCCGATGTGAAACTTTCACAATTCCAAAATGAGAAGAAGGCAAAGAATATTCATATGCATTCACAGCAACAGAGAAGGAAAAACCAATAAAATATATTTCATTTTGTACCTGCACAATATTTTGGAGAACTGCAACAGTGTTATTACATGTTTTGAAACAAGCATATTTCCTATTGCACTGAAATAAGATGTCATTGACATGGATTCTCCGAAACTGGATCCCATCCACCATCTCATTTGCGACATTTTCTTTTCGTTTCCAAGAAAGTACAACAACATTTTGCTCATCTTCTAATGCAACATCTGTCTGTCTTTTTTCTAAGTCACGAAAAGCTGCTTGTTTCAAGGGTTTGTAAACCAGAACGCAATGATCGATGGCCTTTATAGATTGTAATCTGTTTTCAAACTGAAATGCACTAAACCCATCCAATTTTCCATGAGTTTGCGCATTCACTGGCAAGATGAGACAAAGAGTAAACATTGTAAACAACAAATTTTTGACCATAGATAGTAGCGGAGTGAGAAATAAATGTTCTTAATAAAGTATTAGCATAGTCACAATGCGTATGCACCAACGGACTGTTCAAAATGTAAATTGCACAATGCAACAGTAAAAAGTGTTTATAAACTTCATCTGCTACACAATCTTTGAAAATTAGCATACCCTCGTATAGCAATATCCGTCGATATTCTGTTGCTTTAAAAAAACTGAAGATCGGTTAAGCTTCTTGGTGGTCTGTTAAAATCTCGAGGGCAGGAATCTTTTAGCATCAGCAACTTGTCAGAAATGTTTTGTATTATACTGTGATGTAACTTCCAAGGCCCATTCCACTTTTTCCAAGCAAGAATCAATACGATGTGTAACGTGCACGTGTTTTTTAACGTATTAAGTAAAGATGTTCGTGTAGAAAAAGACAATTTTTTCTGCCATAAGTTACGTACAATCCGCGAAAGCCGCGAGCAGGTTAATTTGTTGTAAAACTATCGGAGGTGATTTTTTATTACTGCAGAGATATCCGCTTAGCTTTAGCTGAGTGGTTTAAAATCGACAATTTTTTTCTTAATTTTATGTTCTTGCCTTTTACTTAATATAATTCAATTATGATAATATTTTCTGTTATAATTTATATTTGTGTACGTGTGTGTGTGTTTCCTCTTTTTTCTTCTTTCTTTCTTTTTAACGTACTTTTTAACGTACTGATTCACGAAATTGATCAACTATTTTAAAAAAATTATAAAAAATTGTTTAAATTATTTTGGAAACGTGTGTGTTATTATTTATATTTTTTTGATAATACTTTAAGTTATAAAAATCTATTTTGACGTCTTACTTATCTTCTTATCTCTCTTTCTTACTATATTATAAAAACTTTTACCAATTTTTTAAAAACATTTGATCATTTTTGTAAGTTAGTTATAATAATAAATACGAAATGTGCCAGTAGATATTCCTTTAAAATAGGACTATGGTAAAGATTTGGTTTTCTGCCAAACGCCTCTGTACTCTTATAGAAGAAGAAACGATTACTTCCTTCTTATTTCACGTCGAGACGCGAGAGCAGAAACGAAAAGGAATTATCGGCAGTGAATCTTTTCGCGAGAAGAAGAAAAGAGGAGTAAGTTACGTCACGCCGTTACGTGACGGTTGCAATTGCTTGGAAGCATTCTATCCGCCTGCGGGGTTATCAATTTACATGCGATAACTGTGTCTCTCTTTCTTTTTCTCTCTCTAAAGTGAATCAGAATAAGTTATCTAAAAATATTTATATCACTTATTATTTTAGTGATTTATAGTGTTTTGATTTAAAGAGACTCTTTGATAATCGTTTAATACGAATTCGTATCAAAAGCGTATCAAATGTGATATTTAGAATAAAGTTTGTATCTTGAACCATAGATAATTCACAATAATCGCGTTTTGATTTACTGAAGTGCAAAGTTGAGTCTGAAAAGCGGAACGAAAACTCTTGTAAAGCGACATCAGTAAAGCTTTATACGATTGTATGAAATAAATGCCTATGTTTTTAAATGACATAAAATATCAAAATAGGCTAAAATTAAAGTAAAACTGATTGCTTTATTGTCATCACATATATAAGAATAGATATAACTAATAACAGTAATAACAGTAATAACAGAATCAGCGTGTTTTATTAAATAAAACTGTTGAAATATATTATCTGACAGTGAAATATATTTGTGAAATGCTTATCGAAAAAATTTCGAAATA
>JASTWP010003880.1:0-16022 GCA_030770255.1 Temnothorax ravouxi
CGCCAACAACCTACGAACTCTATGCCGCGAATGGCTCAACAATCACTACGTATGGCACGATTACACTGCAACCGGAACTCGGGTTACGACGCGCATTCCCTTGGCGTTTCATTATCGCTAACGTCACACAACCCATCATCGGAGCTGATTTCCTAGCTCATTACCATCTCCTGCCGGACCTACAGAAAGGTACTCTTCTAGATGGTAAAACGCACTTGCGCAAAAGAGGCACATCTGAAAAAGGGGCCGTGGAATCAATCAGAGTGTTAGCTATCGAAGACGAATACCACAGAATCTTGGCAGAATTTCCTGATATCTTAAAGGCTACTGCTAAGAGGCATACGGTAAAACACAGCACACTCCACCACATCAAAACCACGGATGGCCCGCCAGTAGCATGTCGTCCTCGCCGTTTAGCCCCGGACAAACTCAAGGCGGCCAAGGCTGAATTCGATCTCTTACTGCAAGAAGGGATCATTCGAGTATCAAAAAGCCCTTGGTCATCACCATTACATATGGTACCAAAGAAAGGAGACTCCTGGAGATCTTGCGGAGATTACAGGGGAGTTAACGCTAGAACAGAAGCGGACCAATACCCGGTCCCGCACATCGAAGACTTCTCACAGAACCTGCACGGAAAGAAGATCTTCTCGACGATTGATTTAGTGCGAGCATACAACCAGATACCCGTTAACCCGGATGATATTCCAAAAACGGCTATAACAACTCCTTTCGGACTCTTCGAGTATCTTTTCATGCCGTTCGGGTTACGCAACGCCGCACAAACGTTCCAACGCTTCATCAACGAGATCACAAGCGACTTGGATTTTTGCTATGCGTATATCGACGATATCCTCATTGCATCAGAAAACGAGGAACAACACAAGAAGCATTTACGCATACTCTTTGAACGACTTCAGAAATACGGCATTTTACTCAACCCCGCTAAATGCGTATTCGGAAAGTCAAAGGTTCTTTTTCTTGGCTACGAGGTTTCAGAGAATGGCACTCAACCTCCGCCAGAAAGAATCGAAGCAATCAAGGAGTTTCCCAAACCTGAGAACATTCAGCAACTCCGACGGTTCCTGGGGACTCTCAACTTTTATCGCAGATTCATTCCTAAGGCCGCTAAGGACCAGGCATTATTAAATGGCTTACTCGGCGGTCCCAAAACCAAAAAGAAGGCTCCCATAACCTGGAACGCAGAACTGGAAGCAGCCTTCACCAAATGTAAGGAGAGCCTGTCTCGCGCAACTCTTTTGGCGCATCCGAAGCCAGAGGCAGACATCACCCTTACAACTGACGCTTCCGATACAGCTATCGGAGCAGTCATTCAACAACGGGACGGAACAGAATGGCAACCATTAGCCTTCTTCAGTAAGAAGCTGAATCCGGCCCAGCAGAAGTATAGCCCCTACGATAGAGAGCTTCTAGCAATCTACGCCGCTATCAAACACTACCGGCACATGCTAGAAGGAAGGATCTTTACGGTGTTTACGGACCACAAGCCGATCACATACGCCTTTCGACAAGATCCACTGCATAGCTCTCCTAGGCAGGCACGACACTTGCAATACATTGGTCAGTTCACGACCGATATTCGGCATATCGCGGGTAAAGACAACATTGTCGCTGATACCCTCTCACGGGTCGAGGCAATTCAGCCCGCAATCAACCTAGAAGATTTGTCACGAGCACAAGAGGAGGACACCGAGGTGGAAGACATCTTAAAAGGGAACTCTTCTCTCACATTGACAAAAGTATCAATACCTGGAACAAGTGCAGCATTATATTGCGACACGTCAACCCCAATAGCACGTCCCTTCGTTACTAAAGAATATAGGAGACAAGTGTTCCAATCGCTGCACAGCCTATCGCATCCAGGAACCAAAGCGACAGCAAGAATAGTCGCACAAAGGTACGTCTGGCCACGCATTAAGGCCGACTGCCATCAATGGGCTAAAGCATGTCTCGCGTGCCAAAAATCGAAGGTCCACAGGCACAACCGATCGCCTTTAGGACAATTCGTTGGCCCTTCCAAACGGTTCGAGCACATACACATGGATCTAGTTGGGCCTCTACCCATCTCAAAGGGTTATAGATACTGCCTTACAATCATCGACCGATTTACCAAATGGCCTGAAGCCATACCGGTGGCAGACATATCCGCAGAGACAGTAGCCCAGAATCTCTTCACTCACTGGATCGCAAGATTCGGTACACCTACGCGGGTCACTACGGATCAGGGGAGGCAATTCGAGGCCGACTTGTTCCGTCAGCTTACTAGGCTAACAGGCACCACGCATATACACACGACAGCCTATCACCCCGCAGCCAACGGCATGGTCGAACGTTTGCACCGACAAATTAAGACGGCCATTAAATGCCACGAAACAGAAGCTTGGACGGAAGTATTACCCGTCGTCATGATGGGCATCCGAGCAGCATTTAAGGAAGATCTCCACGCAACTCCGGCAGAACTCGTATACGGAGAAACCTTGAGACTTCCGGGAGAGTTTCTACAAGAAACTACTCAAACTAATGAAACGAGCGACTTTCTACTCAGACTCAGAAAGTTGATGAAGAGTCTACGGCCTCAACCAATCAAAAGACACGGGTCGCCTGCGGTGTTTCAGCACAAAGACCTGGCAAACACAACTCACGTGTTCCTCAGGCACGATGCACCAACGCGGGCTCTGCAACCCACTTTTGACGGCCCTTATGAAGTCCTCAGCAAAGGCGAGAAGGTTTTTAAGTTACGGATTAACGGCAAGACCGTCCACGTAACTATCGACCGCCTTAAGCCTGCCTATACCTTGGCAGAGCAAGAACCAGACGACAAGTCTAGGGAGACACTACAGCCAGCACGGGATACTCCAACGGATGTTCCAAATACGGAGACCACAACTCGGAGTGGCAGAGTGTCACGGAAAACAGTACGTTTCCAAATCCCGACTTCAAAACAACGAAGGGGGTGATGTGGCGGCATACGCCACTAGCAGCACACGCCCGCGCGCGGTGCCTGCTATACCGGCAGTTCGCGGCAGCGCCGCTAGGCGTCGCATCGCCCTCGCATTATCTCAAATTTAAAGTTCGGTAACAACTAGTATAAAGGGAGACCCCCTACGGGACCGAGGCAGATAATTTCAGGCGCTAGTCGCCTAAGGGCATAGAGTTTCGAACTCACAGCCATTCGGCGCGAGTCGCCCGGCCACAGCGCTAGTCGCTTGCCGATCTTCACGGCGCGAGTCGCCCAGCTACAGCGCCAGACGCTAGCTGACATTCGGCGCGAGTCGCCCGGCCACAGCGCTAGTCGCTTGCCGACCACCACGGCGCTTGGTCGCCTCGGCACACAGCGCTAGACGCTTGCCATCTCGGCGCACGGACGCCTCGGCACACAGCGCTAGCCGCTTGCCACCTCGGCGCACAGACGCCACGGCATACAGCGCTAGACGCTTGCCAACCTCGGCGCACAGTCGCCTCGGCACACAGCGCTAGACGCTTGCCAACTTCGGCGCACGGACGCCTCGGCATACAGCGCTAGACGCTTGCCAACTCACGGCGCTCGGCCGCCTGGCAAAGGCACGAGTCGCCAGCCAATCACGGCGCTCAGTCGCCTGGCAGAGGCGCGAGTCGCCAGCCAACCACGGCGCTCGGTCGCCTAGCATAAAGGCGCGAGACGCCACTCTCTGTTTCAGATCGCCTACAACATCCGGACGGATCGGTCGCTATTCACAGGGAGATATTGAATAAATCTACAACACTGACACGCAAACAAATGTAAATAGTGTAAATATATTATGTTTTTACCAGAATACGAAATGTGTCACGTATATTAAACCTCTTATTGCGATTCACAATCCATGGGCCAATCCTACACGCACCTACAGTAGCAGACTAAGTTAGAATAAGCGAATAGATAAGCTAAGCTACATATAAGCCTAAGCGCCCATACACTTTACACGTTCAATTTATTTATTGTAATTATATATATATTTTTTATATAATATTATTTAATTATTTTCTCAACTTGTTATTTTATTTTGTAGAAAGGCATATATGCAGATCCCCTTTAATATCTTTCTCATTATTGTCGCTAGTAAGCATAAGACTACAGATTATCAATTTACAACTTACCCGCAATTTTCTCTTGTTGTACAAACGGTTTCGGATGTTCTTGATGACGTGGCAGATATCGGAAAAAACGAATACTTTCCGATTGTTGTCCAAAGGGTGAGTGAACCACGTTTTGGTATTTTCTATCGTCTTTCTGACACCCAAAAGTGACCACATTTTGGCGTTTGTTGCAGCACCGTCGGCAATAACTCCGTGGATTATCGCTCCGCATTGTTCCAAATAGGGAATAGCTTTAAGGTGATGCTGGAGCCGTCTGTATATAACCGACAAAATTACTATTTTCTATGTTATCGACCTTTTTCTGTCCTTGTATAGACAAGGATATAGACAAGGATAGCACCTAACCTTGCATCTTCCACTAGTCTAAGTAATATCTTTTTTTTTAGGCTTCAAATCTTACTTCTAATTGCACGATATTATTCCTGACAGTTTTTTGTAGAGGGCTGCATCACTATTTTCTATAGAAAAACAGCAGAATTTTTGTATAAAGCAACCCGGGAAAAAATGTTTATATACAATTTTATCTAATTATATCATATTATATATAATTATATATATATATTATATATAATTATATATAATAAGATCTATTTATGTATTCATTTATATGCAATTATATCAAAATATTTATAACTCCATATCAAATTATGCAACATTATATTACAATTCTTTTCTGAGTAAATAATTATATGTAATTATATCAAGATATATATAACTCCACATTGAATTATACAATATTATATTAAAACTCTTTTTTGAGTAAATAATTATATGTAATTATATCAAAATATTTATAACTCCATATCAAATTATGTAAAGTTATATTAAAAGTCTATTTCGAGTATATAATTATATGTAATTGTATCAAAATATTTATAACTCCATATCAAATTATGCAAAGTTATATTAGAATTTTTTTTCGAGTTGAGATATATCAAATTATATACAAACTTATATATAATTGCACTCAAATTAGATATAATTATATATATATATTTTTTTTAATGTTTGATTGAAATAATAAATAATAAATTCGCGTAAAAATACCTATTTTTCTAGTATAGAATAATGTAATTTTATTTTTATATGTATGCGTACACATATATTTTATTGTTTACATAATAGAATTTATTAAATTTGGTGTGGTACAAATATAAAAAAGATTATATATAATTATATATAATTATATATAATTATATATAAACTTTAAATTTGGATTATCCAATAGATGGCATTCGATAGGATTCGTTTCTCGTATTTAAAATTTGATGAACAGTAGTATAAAAACGGTATCAACACGGCACTGTCTCAAGCAGTGCCAAGTTATAATATATGGAATAAATCATTTTACTTTTGATTCTACATATTTACCACAAAAATGGACCCATTAAAGATTTGATCTAATTGTATCCAAAAATATATAATTATATCTAATTCATTTATATATATATGAAGTATGCATAGTTTGATCTAATTACATATAATCATATATAATTTTATCTATTTATATATAATTAGATCAGGTCAAAATCTATGTATAATTATATCTACAAAGTTATATATAATTAGATAAAATTGTATATAAACATTTTTTCCCGGGAAATATTGTCGTCAAATAAAGACAATATTTATAAAAATAAAATTTTTTTTTAGTTTATCAGAAAAAATCATGTACAGCCTTCTACACTTTTGTGCGTACTTTAATTGTGTAAAAGGATTTTCCATTCTGTTCAGCCAATTCAAAGATATTGCTTAGACTGATTATGTCTTGTCGCTATCACTCCAGGATCCCCTTAACGACAATTTTCGCGAGTTCTTCTCCTTTTACGGGATTTTTAGAAGCAAACACTGCAATTGGCTGTGTATATACATCAGCAAGTGGCTGGAACATGAGGACAAGACCGTGTGTTGCCTGCTCGTTTATGTCTGTGGATTGTTGCCCATCATCACCAAAGTCGGTTAAGCCCAGGTAAGTTAAATTTCTGGAACAAACTGCTACAGACTTCCTGAGGTTTATTTCATCGAGCAGTAAAACCCCGTGACGCTGCAGTGGAGTTTTCGATGCAAAATGTTTCTCGAGGAGTTTCACAAATTCTTTATCGAAGCCACACTGTAAACGCCCCAGTATGAGACGTTGGCTATATGGAGGCGGAGAAGGAGTCACAGACTTGTACTGACTCGTGAAAGAATAATATCTTTACTTAATTCAGAAAACATATCAAATTCAGAATAATTTGCCGCAACGGTATGCGCAAGAACGATTACATCATGAAAGAAACACATTTGAAATCAATAAAGTAATATATAATCATTCTGTGAATCCCTTTTCATTAAGTTATGTCAGATCAGACTCTTGTAATGCAAAGGTTCAAGTATTTCAATTCTTTTACTGATATGTCTGATATAAGTATTCTTAAAAGAAAAGTACAGACCTTGTAAATGTTTCTTTGGGTTCACTCACAGAACAATTATGTTAATAAAACATGTAATACAACATAATCAATTCAAATGAGAAATCACACATAAAATAAACGCATAGAGAAATTTGTAAGCTTCTTACATAGAGTAATTTTCGTGCTTTCACATCAAATCTGTATTTGTTCTTTGAGTAAGAAAAGCAATCATAGCCTTTAAATCGAATTGATGAAAAATAACGTGTATATTATCTCTGAAATGGTTAGCTTCTCTTAAGTCATTTATGTTATGCTTATCGTCAAATTAGATTAGTTATTACTCTATGTAAGTCAATTAAATCTAGTCGAACACACAGATAGAAAATGAGTCGGACGATAAATATCGCATTGGTAAAGGAACGGCTGTTTACCGATTAATCTGATTCTGTGAACTTATTAGTTTGTGCCATTATTCATATAAGAAACTTTTGTAAAGTTAACTGAAACTTAGTCTTCTGCTCTTAGAACGATGTTGAAATGTAAAATTATAACGCAACTTAGCCCAACAGTTAATGCATCAAAGATATATGCCGCACGCAATCGAAAGTGATTTATCTCGCAAATATTTACAGAACAACGCAAGATTATAATCTTTGTAAATCAAACTCGGTGAAGAAGTAAATGTATTAGTGGCTTTTAATATGCCATGTCACAAAGAATTAGTAAAGAGTGAATAGCAAGATGCTTAATAGAAATTATACTTAAGTGTGGTTGCAACCATAAATCACTAATCGTGTGCACAGACGTCTACGTTCCAAAAGGGACAGCAAGGATTCCGGAATCAATGAATACGTGGCACCAGCCCTCGTCTGCCGAAGCAGCTCGTTCTCACAAGGAGAAGCAATGAATACGTGGCAACAGCCCTCGTCTGCCGAAGCAGCTTGTAATATTAGTATCTAAACTAATATGTATGATTAATTGTGAGGACTCAAATAATGCACACGTGTATTCTGTAAGACTCAGTTTATTGCTCTGCCCCTCAGGCTCTGCCCATCGTCCGCCGGTAGGTTCGCATGGTATTCCTTAAGGCGGGTTCTCAACTGCCTAACATCCCCCTTTTTCAGATAATGTTAATACACTTATAAGTTTAATCTATCCGGTGGTTTTATTACTCTTCCGCTTCTAGTGGTAGTCGGATTGCTTATCTCTAATTCACTTTCTGACACTATGCTATTTTCTGACGCTAAGCTATTCTCTGTTTCTGACTCGTCCTCTCCTTCTACTCTCTCTACCCTGTCGCTTTCTATTTCAATATAACATTTCTTTGTTTCCTTTTCCTCTACTTCACTCGGAGTGTTAAACAAATAATGGCTCTTAGGTACTCTTCTATTTACAGTATGCTTAGCTACTTTTATAAATACTCTGTTTCTGATATATTCAGAACCATTATCTGTTTTTACATGGTATGTTCTATCTCTAACTTTCCGTATTACAATTCCCGGTATCCAATTACCTTTTGGTTTCAGCTGTATTGCTACTCTACTTCCATTTTTAATTTCTGACAACGACCTTGTTCCTTTCTTGTTATAATAATGCTGTTGTATTTTTTGGTTAACCCTAACTGCTTTTCCTATCTTTTCCATATCTACTAACTTGGGTATTAACTCCTCACTAGTACTAGGAACTGTTTATCGCAACTTTCTACTCATCAGGATTTGGGACGGTGAGAAATTCTCCAAGATTGGCATGTTTCTGTAATAAAGAAGTGCCAAATAGATATCTTTCCTTTCTTCCAGAACTTTCTTAAACATGTTCTTAGCTGTTTGTACATTTCGTTCAGCCATTCCATTCGATTGTGCATATGTGGGAGAGGTAAGGATATGGGTAAACTCCCAACCTCTAGCAAATTCTTTGAAATTATATGTGACGAAAACTGTGGTCCTCCATCACTTATTACTGTTAACGGTATGCCGTGCCTTGCAAACATTGCTTTTAAGATATTAATTATTCTGTAACTACTACTATCTTCTGTTACTTCTTCTATTTCTATGAATTTAGAATAGTAATCAATTGCAAGAAAATACTTTTTCCCCTGTAATTCAAACAGGTCACATCCTACTTTATTCCACGGCAACATTTTTATTTCATGTGACTTTAGACTTTCAGACCTTTGCGAATTTGAGTATTTCACACATATATGGCACGATTCTATCTTTTGTATGATTTCATTGTTCATTGTCGGCCAGTAAACCGACTGTTTCGCGAGAGCCAGACATTTTTTAACTCCTAAATGATTGTAATGTATTTTGTCTAAAATGTCCTTCCTCAACCTATAAGGTATTACTAGACTGCAACCCTTAAAGATCAGTTCGTCATTTATAGTTAGCTCTCCTTTACATTTAGCATATGGTTTTATGGAATCTTTTAATTTTTTATGATTTTTTGGCCAACCATTTATGATAACTTTTTTTAAGTCAGTTAATTCGTCGTCCTTTTGTGTCTCTACTTTAATTTCTTGTAACTTTTCCTTTGTAACATTAAGTTCTGACACTACTAAACAAACTTGTGCCTGTATTTCGTTGTCAAAGTGCTCGTCCGTCTGGTCTTTAATGTACGCCCGCGATAATGTATCTGCAATTATTAACTGCTTACCTGGTTTGTATTTTAATATAATATCATATTTTTGTACTTGTAATAGCATACGTTGCAACCTAGGAGGGCATTTATTAAGTGTTTTCTTAAATATTGAAATTAGCGGTTGATGATCTGTTTCAACTACTACTTTTTTCCCATAAATATATTCGTGAAACCTACTTAACCCAAAACATATTGCTGCCATCTCCTTTTCTATTTGCGCGTATCTTTGCTGTGTATCAGTTAATGCTTTCGAGGCATACGCACACGGTAAGTTATTTTGTAACAAGACTGCCCCTACTCCTGATTTGGAACTGTCTACTGAGACTACTGTCTCTTTATTAACATCAAAAAATTGTAACACTGGTCTGTTTATTAATTTATTTTTTAAAGACTCTAGTGCTTTTTCTTGTTCCGGTCCCCACGTAAAAAGTGCATCTTTTTTTAAAAGATTTCTTAAGGGTTCTGTTTCACAAGAAAAATTAGTTATAATTTGCTCACATAAGTTAACATTCCCAAAACACGTTGTACATCTTCTTTACACTTAGGAGTTTGCAGTTCTTTAATAGCTGTTACTTTGCTTTCATCTAACGCGACACCTTCAGCACTAATAATATGCCCCATGTACTTGACATTGCTTTTGCCAAACTGACATTTACTTAAGTTAAATTTGACTTTGTTTCTTTTGGCAGTTTCTAAAACTTTCCTTAGTCTTTCATCATGTTCCGCTTTGTTTTTTCCCCACACAATAATATCATCTATGTATTGCTCACAACCTTCACAATTCTCAAAAGTTTGCCTAAATTTCTCCTGAAATACTTCCGGAGCTGATATTAAACCATATGGCATTCTCAGAGATCTATACCGACCAAAAGGAGTTGAGAAAGTGCATAAATATGAGCTTTCTTCATCTAATCGTATTTGATAAAATCCGCTCGTCGCATCTAACGTACTGAAAACCTTGGCTCCTGCTAACTTTGCTGTAATTTCCTCTAACGTTTTAATTAAACATTGTTCGCGTTTTATATTGTTATTTAGATCTTTTGGATCTAGACAAATTCTCAGACTGCCATTAGGCTTGCGTGTTATTACCAAAGGATTCACCCAATCCGTAGCCTCTTCCACCTTTTCAATTATTTTCAGCTTTACTAATTCATCTAAACATTCTTTTAATTTAGGTAATAGAGATAGAGCTACTCTGCGTAGTCGGATGAATTACTGGCTGCGCGTTTTCTTTTAACTTTATATGATATGGCTTTGAGAAGCAGCCAATTCCCGAGAAAATCTCTTTATATTCCTTCACCAAATCCTCATAAGTGTTACTATCGTTTATACTTTCCAACTTCTTTATAATGTTTAATTCTAAACATGACGATAATCCTAAGATCGCTGGAGTATTAGTTTTAACAATATAAAAATCTATTTTAAAACTTCTGTTGTTTTTCTTAGCACTTATTGTACATACACCCTTGACTTGTAACTTATCACCCGTATATGACTTGAGCATTGTATCAGTTGGTTTAACTCTAACGTTACCTAACCTTAACGACTTTAAGTGTTCTACTGACATTACATTACACATTGCCCCTGTATCTACTTTGAATTTCATTCTTTTTTCGTTTATTTCTAACTCTGTTAACCAGACATGTTTCTCGCTATTATTTTCGATCGCTCCTATGAACAGATATTCTTCATTATCCTGGGATGTAAGAGTGTCTACTTTCTTCTCTTCCTTATCCTGAATTTCATTTACTTTCTTTTTATTGCTACTTTTACATACAATTGCAAAATGATTTTTCTTATTGCATTTTGTGCAAAATTTGCCATAAGCCAGGACAATTATTTAAATTGTGATTCTTGCCACATTTCGTGCACTTAACAATTACTTTCTCTTTGGCTTTGTAAACACTTTTACCTCCCCCTACCTGTATCTGACCTAACTTTTTCTGTGATTTAATTAAGTCTACTGTTCCCGTTGCTTCCCCGGTGGCTTCCATCTTCTTGCTCTGGATTTTCGCCTTCTCCATTACTTTGCATTGGTGAATGGCCTGTTCCAACGTCAGTGAGTCATCCTGTAGTAGCTTCTCCCGCATCTCGTTGCTGTTGACTCCGCAGGTGATCATGCATTTAATTAGGCTGTTCTGTAGATCCCCTAGTTTGCACTTCTGGGCCTGTTCTGTGAGCTCCACCACGAACTGTTCCAGTGACTGTCCTCCTTTCTGTCTCATCGTGAAGAATACGTATCTTTCATACGACAGATTTTCCTTAGGTAGAAAGTGTGCTTCGAATTTGTAGAGTAATATAGGTAGCCTGTCTCTTTCATTCTCTGTTAGAGTGAAGGTTTTATATATCTTAAAACCTTCCTTCCCTATGTAGTGTAGAAGCTGGGCACATTGCGTTTCCTGTAGGCTTCTTCGACACCTCCGAAGCTTTCAGGTAGTTCTCGAATCTGCTGCGCCACATCTGCCAGTTTTCTGCAACGTTCCCCGACATTCTCATAGGACTAATGCCTCTTGCATCTCCCATTTTATTTGCTTCCTTATAGCCGAGTCTTCTTTTCCCGCCAGTACGCGGTTTTTATTTTAAGGTTAGCTTACTTGCCGCTCTTTACCACGTTGCCAGTCCTCTCCTCTTTGACTTTACTTTGTCTGATTTATATTCTGGTTACTTGCGACTGCGCCATGTAATATTAGTATCTAAACTAATATGTATGATTAATTGTGAGGACTCAAATAATGCACACGTGTATTCTGTAAGACTCAGTTTATTGCTCTCCCACTCAGGCTCTGCCCATCGTCCGCCGGTAGGTTCGCATGGTATTCCTTAAGGCGGGTTCTCAACTGCCTAACACAGCTCGTTCTCACAAGGAGAAGCAAGAAAACTTGAGATTCCTGTAATCAGAGATCGAATAGGTCGTAGATTAGCATCTACGATCTTCCACCAGACTGATTTCTGGTGGCCAAATGGTGATCAATGATTAAAAGGGAATCTGAATGTTACCTTTTCTCAAGTTGAGGACACAGGGCGGATGCCCTGCCTTGTGTACGTGCGGTCTCCCTTCCCAGATAACACAAGCATTTTCTACGAATATTCTATAAATATTTTTCGAGAATATTAGAATATTCCCACAATATGCTAATAAGATGAAAATAATATTTTATGAATATGTATAGAATGTCAAAATGGGACTAGTTTTAATATTAAAAAATAGATTGAAAGAATATTCTGTATTATATTCAAGGAATATGAAAAGAAGCTTTTTAAAACTATCTGAATAATGTTTACAGAATGTTCAAAAAATACGTCATCCAAATCGTACAGCAGATGTTTATGGAAATATATATTTTGATAGGAAAGAAAGTAAGGAAAGGTATAAAGTGAGAATTAAAATGTTTTATCATATATATATAATTTTAATTCTCACTTTTACTTTTTCTTACTTTTTTTCCTAAAATATATATTTGCATAAACATGCGCTGTACAATTTAGATTGTATATAAATATTGATTATATAATGGAAAATTATACAAATAACACTATATATAATTGTAAATTCTGTACGTTTATTATAACACATATTTTTATTATGTTATAGTAATACATGAACGTAAATATATATAAACTTTATCTAAACAAAAAATTTATAACCTCTATAAATGATTGTGTAGTCGCAGACGCCTAATTGCACACTTTTATCACTCGATCTGAATCTGAATAAAAATATAAAATTATTATAATATTATAAAAAGTATATTATTTTCTCAGAGATAACGTTTTCGACCGAGGTAGGTTTCAATCCGGGTTTCAACCAGTTACAAGTGAAATCGAGCATCTACTGGTCAATTCGCCCGCGTTGACGAATAAATGCTCGATTTCGTTGAAACCCGGATTGAAACCCACCTCGGTCGAAAACGCCAAGAGACAAGAAAAATGCATAAGATGCAAATTATACCTACTTTACGTTACAACAGGCCTGTTCACGCCACGGCGCCCAACGACCAGCGTTCCACAGCGCGCGTTCTTTATTATTGTTTCTAGTACGTAGTACTGTGCTCGCGGAGTGGCGTGGCGCTGCAGTAGTTCGACTTCGCCACTTAATTTGATTAGTTTTGCTACACTCTATAATATTTATAGAATATACTAACAGAATATTTCTACTGACAATTTTATAATGTTTCCAGTACATTTATAGAACATTCTTTAAAACGAAAATATTCTATTAACATTTATAGATGATTTCGTTGAGAATATTCTCTTAACAGAATATTTGACGCAGCATAACATATTTATACAATATTGTGTGTTATCTGGGTTTTCAGAAATGGCCGCCTTCGCTCGTTTGATCCTGGTATAAATGGCGAACAGCCATGCAACCGCCGTAGGCGCCTTTCTTGTTGAGGACACAGGGCGGATACTCTGCCTCGTGTACGTGAGATCTCACTTTCCAGAATGGCCGCCTTTGCTCGTAGAGAACACCTCTCGCTTCAAGAAACTTCGAACTTGCGGAAGGCCCAATACTCGAGAGTGTGCACGTCGTGACTGTCTGTTCTCGAATGCTCGGATCGCCGTGCTGTACGCGCGCATGGTGTAAGAAGAAAGGTGAACCATTGCGCATAATGGCGGAGGTCTGAGATCTTAACCAATCAGAGCTTGAGCTTTTAGGTAGCGCGCTCTTTAAAAGTTTCATAAATGAAATAAGATATGTATAACGCAATTTGGATAAAAATATGTTGTATTTAATATATATATTACAAAAGCAAAGCATGACTATACAGACTGTTTGTTGCATATATGTTTGAGTTTTCTTTTTTCTTTTCTGGTACAGTTTTGTTGTTTTATTTCTTGATTAATCTGACGCAGGCGTATATACGTACGGGTTCGTACTAGGCACGCGATTACACAAGCGGGAAAAGAAACTTTTGCTCACGTGATGTTTGTTAATTTATCGAATATACCACTTTCTTTGCTAAATGAGCGCCCATAAAGTTTTATAAATTCTTCGTTCATAATACTGGCTGCTGTCTGCAAATCTTTGGAGGGATACATACAGTTTCCTCTGGATATGCAAGAAAGCCAATTATCTGTCAGAGGAAGAGTTGACGTAGGAACACCTAATTCCGGGTATTTATGCCGAAATTTATGTGCAACATAACCAGCTATATAAATCAAAGCTTCTGTTTCAATTGTTAGACTAGCTATTGAAGTTTCAAATTCCTGAAGCAAACTAAACTCATCAATAGTTGGAGTAGTATAAACTATCTGGGTTTCTGAAAAAGTCATAAAATAAAGTAGTAGTATTTTTTATTCTTTTGTATAAGCTGTCACTTATTTACATACATTATACATGTATGTAAATCCTTTATACATGTACATTGTAAACATCTTATCAATTGCAATTAATTAGGTGGTACAAGTAATAATTATAATTATTATAATAATTTATTATATATTTGTGTTGTATTTGTAATGTGTTTGTGTAATTAAATATTTGTAGAATTTATTATTGTATATTTATTTGTGTATATTGTACAATTTGTATTATTATTATTATTATACTAAAGTACAATTAAATTATTATTATTATACTAAAGTGCTTGGAATTTAATCACTTCCCAGGCAACACAAAGTCTAAAATCGGATCATAAGACGTCTTATGACCCGATTTTAGATTTTGTGTTGTTTAGATTGTTATGTATGCTCTCTCATTACTTGTATCGCTTTTATTTGTTTTGCAAAAAAGTTTTTTTTAAAAAGACTCCAAGAAACATGGTAGCGTAAGTATTGCCATTTGCAATTATTTCTGACGTTGCAGTACATAATGATTATATGAAATTATTATCGTAGATTTGGCGTCACAAAAGACGGAGATGACAACCATAAATTAATATAAGGACATAAAGTCAGAAGTCAAAACAGTATGTACTTGGCGCGAGACATTACCGTGTTTCTTGATATTGATTCAAGTACCTTGATTCATCTTTCTCATTAACCTCTTCTTCGTGGTCTTCATTGACTGTGAATGTTTCAACGTGATCAACTTGCATGAACAATTCTGCCTCTTTTGCGAAGGTCATCATCTTCTTGAATGTCTGAGCAGTCAGATGTCCAAGAAGCATTTTCTATATCTCTATGTACATACATCTTCTATATCCATGAAGGAAACCGATGTCAGGTCATTTTCCGTATTTTTTTTTATTTGATAAAGCATGCCCAGAATGCTTTCCGAGGATGTACCATTTTAAACGGTTCTGCAATTCCACCGGTGAAGGATGGTCATTTGCATGTCCCATAGCTCTTATGTATGAAAAAAAATTTCCAGAATGTCCTGATTCAGTCTTCTCGTAATGATGAAATCGATCGTTAACGCATCCGTCGAATATTTTTCCTTCACGTACTGAAGTAATTGCCTTAATGAACGGTTACTCAATAAGATTCCCTTTTGAAATGGAAGTAATGTCGATCTCTTTGGAGTTCACATATTGCTAACAAGTTCATCCATTTGATCAAGAATGACATCTTGTTTCTGCAAATCAACTCCATACGCACGCAAACCACTGTGTTTGCCAAATTTAGAGTGACAATTAAATATGTCGAACCAGTCATTAAAGGCTTAAGACCTTTGACATTATCTGCCAATTGTTATTGTGCGAAAGAAATTTTTGTTTTCCGCAATATTCAATTGCCTTTGCATTGCGATTAGAAAAAACTTGTGCAGCTAATTTTACAGATTGTCGCTGGTTGCCTTTAACATCTAAATGAAGTCTACTGAGATTAAAAGCAATTTTTAAATCACAGGAATTTAGTGCAACTAGCTCTTCTAAAATTTCTTTGTTTATTAACTGACCGTCGACGATAAAT
>JASTWP010003881.1:0-15999 GCA_030770255.1 Temnothorax ravouxi
TGCAAGAATGCAAATTTTATATATTCTATGTCATATTTCATTGTCATTGTCATTGTCATTGTCATTGTCATTGTCATTGTCATTTCATTGTCATATACATGAAATATGAATTAATTTATTTCATATAATCATATATATTATTCATATATGAAATAAAAGAATAAAAGTTACAATTTGATTATTCAATAAATATATACCTATATTGCTATAGATAAATTTTAACATATACCAGGGGGGACATGTGTATATGTTATACAAATAATATTATAATTATAAATAATAAATGGTAATTATGCATATTAGCGACGTCCTCCCCGATGATCTTGACCTTGACATATGTTGTGAAGGTCACCCTACTGAGTGACCTTCAATAGGTTTTAGCCGTCGGTCATTGTTTATTAAAAAGTTATAAACAAAAAAAGTTTGAAAAATATAGGGATAGAGTTCCGAAAACGGCCCCCCTCCGATTTCGATGAAACTTTGTGAAAAGCTTCGTTTTGGGTTAAAATGAAAGCCGCCGAAGCGCGGGAGGGGCTACTGCACCTCCCCCGAAAGCAGGGGGGGGTGTGGGTGAACCTCGGTTCGCGTGAAAAGTGTATGCGTGAACTATTTCAGGGCTACCGCACCTCCCCCGAAAGCAGGGGGGGGGTGTGGGTGAACCTCGGTTCGCGTGAAAAGTGTATGCGTGAACTATTTCGGGGCTACCGCATCTCCCCCGAAAGCAGGAGGGGGGTGTGGGTAAACCTCGGTTCGCGTGGTAAGTGTGGCAGTCCTTGTTTGTTTACGTTTGAAATTCTTCATATATTTCCGACACAGAATATTATCGCATTTTTGATGCAATAGCTGAAATCTTTGAGATTCCTAATGATAGTGTTAAATAAATTACGATTAAACGTTTATTTTTGTATTTATTATTTTTATCCTTTCTCAGCCTGTATCTTCAAAAATATAAAAAGTATTTAACTGTTTAAAGCTCGTCACTAATCTACATAGGTTAGGTGACGCGCTTTACTAATATTTAACTGTTTAAAGCGCGTCACTAATCTACATAGGTTAGATTACGCGCTTTAAACAGTTTAAATATTAGTAAAGCGCGTCATCTAACCTATGTAAGCATTCACTGCATAACAAAACACTTCAATTTATCAACAATTTACTGCTTTAATGTTGTATTTTGGTAAAGCAGCGACTTCTCGCGCGAAATAAAGTATTCTCTGCTTAAAAAAAAGACGTTTATATTAGTCGTTTATGCCTTCCAAAACTCAAAATAGCTGCTATATTTTTCAAACTTTTTTTTTGTTTATAACTTTTTAATAAACAGGACCGACGGCTAAAACCTTTTGAAGGTCACTCAGTAGGGTGACCTTCACAACATATGTCAAGGTCAAGATCATCGGGGGAGGACGTCGCTAATATTCATAATTACCCTCATGACAGATGACGTATATGCACGTAAGGTATAGTTGTGTTAGTTCCTCTTAAACGCATTTACAATTTCTGTACGTAGGTAAAAACGGCACGTGTGATGTCCATTTCCACCTGAAGAATTAATTTATAAATTAATTTGTAAATACAATTAACTATCATTCGTACAAACGTAGAAATAAAAAAAAACTATGCTATATGTTAATACCTTCTCAGTAGATTCATTCCGCATGGGAAGTCGAAAGTGTTCCGGACGTACTCAACGCCAGATGCTTCGTCAGTTTTTTTGTCAGTCACATCACTGGTCAGTTCCATTTCCTTCGACCAAGCCTCCAATCCACGGTCTCTCGCGTTACCTTAATTTTAAACAAATAAATCAATAAATATACATATATCCTGTCATTATTGTTTCTATCAACAATACCTGGGATGATGTTGTCCAGTAAACAGCCTAACGAACCACCTACTAGAATAGTAGTGCTAAGTAATACGGTGAATACGCTGTCCACCACAGCGTTTCCCGTTTGTATCGTGTCCGGATGTTTGATCAGCCATTTCGACAGGACCTAAAACAAGTCACTTAAATATGAAAGCGTTTATGCGTATAAATAACAAAAATCAATATAATTGAACACGCACTCGTATTGGTAGGTAGTATATATCCGGGTAGTACTCGAAAGTGTACTCACCAGAGGGAAGAACATGGACAAGCCCAGGATGAATAAGTTTTCTCGAGGAATTGAGATTTACATACTGTAACGCGACAGGCCTGAAAAGAAGAATTACGACTAAGAATTAGGATTAAAGGTAATAAAAATAATAAAATAATAAAAATATATATAATATAATAAAGTATAATAAAAGAAGAAAAAACAGTAATTTTAATAAAAACAATTTTTTAATTATTTATATAAGTACTATGAACATATCTTTTTCAGAGAGCTGTCTGTCTTACATATAGTACTACGTTTACGCGAGCGTTATTTCTGTAGTAACTTACGATATTTCCTTCGCGTAAACGGGATTTTCTAGTAACTTACGATAATTTACTCCCGCGTAAACGAGTGAATTATCGTAAGTTGCTACAGAAGTAACACACGCGTAAACGTACGTAGTATAGGGTATAGGTCGCACATACAATGAAACGCTCTTAAGCGTGAAACGCTCATAAGCGCGCACTTTCTTCTTACTCCGAGACTGATATTTATAACCGAACTATTTCGCGATCGAGAACACATCGTAGAAGAAATTTACGCTTACCGAAAGCACAAATCATCCCAAACATCACGCAGAATATTCCGCCGACTATCGGCTCGGGAATTATGATGAACACAGCGCCGAATTTGCTGATCACGCCCTGCAGAATCATCAGGAAGCAGGCCCACTGTATGACCCTGCGGCTGCCGACTTTGGTGACCCCTAATTGTTATGTTCCATTAGAAGTTAGACGATGCCGTCTACATCATTAAATTAGTATTAAGCTCGCGATTAAAGCATATATATATATAATTGCCCGTTACCTATCGTGCCTAACGTTTTCGCCGAACGTGTTTTCGTGCCATTGCCACTACCCCAAAGTCCGGCCAGCATTGTACCCAGACCTTCGATACCGATACCACGGTTGATCGCGTGAACCGGCGGCGGTGGTGCTCCTAGAAATTTTTCAGTAAATTACAAGCTGCATCGTCGTTAATAAAAAATGTTATAACTTAATAAGCCTCATCCTGTCTATGTTGCGTTTACTAATAACGAAAGACTCTATATATATAAAAAGAGAACTTATAGTTAAAAAGAGAACTTAGTTTTAAAATAAATATACCTACCACACATTCTCGCGGTGGTCGGATAGTAGCTGATGGATTCTACCGTGCATGCTAATACTCCGGCTAGCATACCGAGTACGCCTGATAACGTTACGGTGGGCACGCCCCACTGTCCAGGATATGGTACCCGAAACCAAGGGGAGTCATTTATAATTCTTAACTTGCTGTCGGATCTGGCGGGATGGCCGAACGGTAGCGTGTCGGTTACCGTTAATATTGCGCAGATTATCCACATGACGATTATCGTCAGCAAAACCTGATACAACGAGTAACTCCGATTTAGATATACATGAGTAAATATTGATAACATTTGTACGTGAATTTTTTATTCTGAAGTAATGCTCTACGGTCCCGTAAGCAAACATAGAACTTTTTTGAATATATATCTCTAAATAAAAAAGTCTAGGTAAATAAAAAACGTTCAAAGCAGAAATTTAAGAATCATTATTTGTCTGTACCACAGTAACTCACGCCGGTAACTTATTATATTCCCATATCACACTACGGGTTGAGATTGAGATTGGATTGAAATCTAATCAATCATAATAAAGAAAACTAAACTCAAATAAAGTGAACTTTGCTCTATTTGGTCGAATTTCAATCCAATCTCAATCCTAATCTGTATAGTCTAGCTGACACTTTACGAGATTCAGGATCTTTCTTTGATAATACTTACCGGAAAGAGTTTGAACAATTCGAACCAGATAATGTGGAGTCCGTGGCCTTTCCGATACATTACAAACGGAAATGGAACGTTGACCAATATTTGAGAGCATGTCGTCAGTAGTATTATCGTTCTAGAAACGCAAGCGTATATTAAGTCCAAAATATTATCATGTGTACATATTTTGTATATATGTCATTTATACAATAATACAATACATACCCAGCCGCAATACCCCAATGCTGAGACGCGGCGTCGTCCGCTGCGTTTTCGAAAAGAGACAGTCCAACTAACGAAACCGTCGGCACGATTGTCAGCGGAGTTATAAATTTCAGCAAATATCCGACGATACCTGCGCGCAGATGCATATTTTTAGCGTCTCGCGATATAAAAAAAGAAAAAAGCGAAGAGAACAAAACTACAGAGATTGCGCGACAGGTTCGGTAATTAAAGCCGGGGTTAATGCGATTGAAATAACCTCCAAACCCGATGATCACTTGGAACAAAGCGGAAACAGCGATGGCACCTGACAATTCTCTCATCCGGATTTGCCAGAGCTCGGTCCGGTTTTCGTGAGACATTTCCTCGAGAATCTCTGGCCTGGGGCACTGCCACTGCGGCAGATTTAATATTGCCAGAGTCGGCACCAAGAACGATATGGTACCACCTTGTACCAATGGCAATCTAATGCAAACATACGTTTCTTCGCGATTAAGCCATCAATATTTCTACGAGCACCAAGATATTAATTTTTGTTATGTTTGCAAATAGTTTAGTGTTCTATTAGAGTATTAGAAATCTTCTCAGCGCGCACGTACATATACAAGATGTCTAAAAAACTCAGATATCTCTTTAGTAAGAATCTTTGATGCGAAATTGATTTTTTTAAGTCAATATCGAGAGTTATTATTTATTATAATTATTCAATTTTTAGAATTTATTTTTAAATATTTATTTAAACTTAAAGATATAAGAAATTCTATTAAAAAAATAAACTCTATCTAAAATTCATGAGATATAATTTTGTTATCTTGTTTAACTTACAACTTAAAAACATAATAATATTTTAATTTTTTTAAAGATATTTTTTATAGAGGTGTATCAAACATTAGTATGGACGATATTAATCGCGGTTATTTATGTGTATCTAACTATTGAATTGAAAAACAAGTACCCGCCCCCAGATCATTATTGTATGCAATAATAAATTGTACTTAATATTCCATTTTATTACAGAACATATTTATCCTTACCTACATCCTACGGTAGTCTGAATGAACGTCACTATGCCAGTGACAAAGATCATCGTGGAAATAACGTGACTCCTAGCGGGATCATCTTCGGCCATGCAGAGGGCCGGCGTTAGAATGAAAGGAATAGAAACGATTGCGCCGATCATAGTCAAGTAATGCTGCAAATGCATTTTATTTTGTACTTATATATTAATAAAAAAAAAAATCTATTAATATCTATCTATATTAATAAAAAATAACGTTCGCGTTAAATTCGAAAAATTAAACATCAGATTATGGCATATATATTATGAAATCTTTCGGAATGGATTCCAATTGGAATTGTTTAGTTATTTCCTAGATTTCTATTGTGTTTTCTATAGGAAAAACGGAATAATTCCGATCGGAATCCATTCCAAAAAGTTCCATAACACGTGCCTAAAGTTATTTAACTGTTACTACGTTTACGCGAGCGTTACTTTCGTAGTAACTTACGATAATTCTTTCGCGTAAACGGGATTTTGTAGTAACTTGCGATAATTTTTACTCCGCGTAAACGTGTGATATATCGTAAGTTACTACAGAAGTAACACTTGCGTAAACGTAGTATGTGACAAGCTGGCATTGCACCTCTCCTTTTTTCACTCGTTCAATAATTTACTTGCCTACTATTCCATGATGTTATACAAGTTAAACAACTCTGCGTTAGATCGTGTATACGTGTGTGTGTTATATATATGTCTGTGTGCGTGTACGTATTATCAAAAATATCATGTAAATAAAATTGAACGTGTGTTAATGACGATGTTTCCTTCCATAAGATTCCAAAAAGCGTATTGTACAGCACAATTAGACATAATATACTGCAATAGTTTATTTAACGCTCGCGTTAACGCATCCCTTATATTCCTCTAATCACCTGACAAAAAAAAATTATTTATTTCGAAATTTTATTATTATTTTTTAACTATATTTGTTTCTTAAGATGCAGTCTATGATTATAAATATTTTCTCGTATTTGAAAAAAACACTTACCTTGGTGGGATCGAACTCGGGACCTCTGGATCGTGAGCCAACTACCTTACGTGGTAGACCACTTCTTAATTTAATGTAAGTGTTATATTTAGTCTACATATGTTATAACCAGCGCAAATATATAATTTTTCAAAAATTATCTTAAGAAACAAATTCAGTTTAAAAAGAGTAATAAAATAATAATGTTATATTTAAATGTTTTAAAAAATTTTTTTAAAGTATGAAGAATTAAAATTGTTTTACGTTGATCGAAATAACCTTGAAGAGTTTTCAATTTATTTACGCCCTGATGTTTCTTTCCTATCGAAATCCCGACTAGGTTTTAAAATAAATATAATCTTTATTTTAACCCTATTCACTCCAACGTTTTTTCCGCCCCTTTAATCCTCCAACCATGCACTTTCGAGTCCCACGTGTTTTTTATAATGTTAATAGCTTTGAAAAATTCCCCAAAAATTATTATATCTTTGTACCTTCGACTAAAAATTAATGTAAATAACATTTGGAAATAATTTATTTAAATATTTTTTTACAACATTTATATGTTGACAAACACACATTACGATTTGTTTTATTTAAAAAATCAATTTTCCGGCGTGGGGGGGATTATCCCACGATAATTTGTTTTTCACAAAAAAACGACTGTTAGAAACTCGTGGGACACGAAAGGGCATGGTTGGAGTGAATAGGGTTAATAATCGCTACCTTGATCAAGTCCCATTAAGGCCCTTATTGGGTTTCCTTATTCAGGCCACACATTAATTGAGCTACCCAAAATTGATATCGCCCTACTGGGACCTAGCCTGGCAATAATGTGGAAATCCTTATTAGGGAACCCACGTTTAAGCCCTTAAAGGCCCCGAAGTTTATTAAGGTTGCCTTAACAATTTTCCACACGGGATATGTTAAAAATATGCAATTTTCTAAATTTTGTTTTATACATATATAACTTTCTGAACATTTTTAATAACGTATATAATAATATATGACTAAAGGGCTTTTATTACAATGCATACAATCGCAATTTTGGGAAGAATTAGGTGGCCAAATAAAGGTCAGTTTGTACACGTTTGTACCTGTACAACGTGTGTTATCGTGTTCTTTTTTGGAAGTCGATTTAGGGTGAGGGAGGAAAGGAAAGAGGAAGAGTGCGGCGGAGAAGTGAGACGTGAGACGTGGTTGCTCGTAAATCTAAAGGCCACACGTTCAAGAGGGAGGCTCTGAATAGGTGTAAATGAAGTTGCGGCCTACCGCAAACTCAGTCGGACCACCCCGTATATTTTGTCTCCTGTACACGCCGCGGACCCCGCCTCTCTTCCCTTCTCTCTCAGCCTTCTTCATCTCGGCAAATAAATAGTTCCACGCGCAAGGTGGGCCTACCTATGGTCTTGATAACAATGTCGACCCCCTTTTGACTTCTGACTTCTTTCTTTCCAATCTGTGGGGATCTTTGCGCCACGCCTACCACGAAAGGACCAGGAATGAACAAGATATATAAACTGCGAAAAGATAAAAAATGCGAAGTATGCCAGTGCTTTGAATTTTTCCGAGATCTGTACAGTAATGCGCCTCTGAGAAGTTATATGTATAGTTTTTAATTCACAGAGCTAGATTTGCCTAATATCTCTATATAATTAAAAAATATTTAAAACATTTAATTTTTATTTATGGATAAGTATGTATATAAAAATAATAAATAATTTATATAAAAAAATAAATTTATTTATTTTATTAATTAACAAAATAATAAATTAATAAAATTACTAAAATAAATAAATAAATTTTTTTGCAACAAATGCTTCTTTATATATGCATAATTAAAATAGAAAGGATTACGTTTCTCACAATTATTCTCACGATATAGAATATCAATCAGCAGATTAGACGAGACAGGATAAAAATTATAAAATTATCTTTGCAGACATTTTCTTCTAAAAAAGGATTTCTTTCTTTATTTCTCATGCGTTTTACTGGTGTGGTGCAAAATCTGACATTAAGTGTGTCTCGGTTTCTTACGAAAAAAAAGAATTTTGAAATGGATTCGAAAGATTTTCATCACAAAAAGAAAGGTATTGAAAACAAACTAAGAACTGCTGAGATTTTAAATCCCTTTGTTATCGGTTTATTTTCGGTTTACATTTAGTTAGTTAATGAAGCTCAATGTTAATAAACTGTATTAAACTAATCCAGGATTTATCCTTTGGAGAATGTATCCGTGGCGCTTCCCACTATATTGTGTGCCTTTGAACTGCTTTTTTCAAAGTCCATCTTAAAATTAGTTGAGATTTACCTATCGGAGATCTTTTGAACTCCGTGATCTGCTACCAGTAATCCTCACTCACGATATTGAAAAGCTGCTCGTTCCAGTTTATTCTGACCTTTAAGGTTTAATGAGATATTCTTCAAGTGGCATTTCTCAGCAAGTTCTCACAAGAAAAAGTGTCATAGTATCTCAATAAACCTCTCATCATCCGACTTTTTAACTTTTACCTGACTTGGTTTTTAACTTCACTTCTCACCTTTCGACAAGTATAGATTTGTTTTCTCTTGAATTTATATTGTTTAATTAATTTATTAACTTTATTTATTAACTTTGACCACTTTTCATAATACATAATTTCTTCTATATGTTGTAATTCTCTCTCTCTCTCTCTCTCTCTCTTTCTAATTATAATATAAATAAAAAGAGATTTAGTTATCCCAGATTTGCAATCGACATTATTGCAATTGATGTTTGAAATAAATTCATAAATGCGTTTAAATGCGTTTAAATGTTATTAAAAATGGTATACATATGTGTGTTAAGTGAATCTTTCTATTTGTTAGCATGACGTGCAAGATTCTTAAACAATTTCGTAACAAAATAACATTATCAAATTATCACTTCACGCACGTTGTGCATAATCAATTCTGAAGCTTTAGTGATTGAATGTTTATTTCGATTTTTCCGTTCACGCGTGATCGACCGAGCAGGTATCTCCCTCACGTACTCCCGGGGTTCGCGCGCGCGTATGCGTGACTTTCTACGGCCACCCGGGACACCTATGTAAGATCTCTGGGCGGGGTGCGAACACGTCGGGGGACATCAAAGGACCCGTGAAAGGTAATTATTGTTTCTCGATGCCGGGCCGAGAGAGCGGAACCGTGAGCACGGTGGCGCCTGCACGATAGGCGCTGCCGTTCTCACCCTGTCCCTTCTACCTCCGAGAAGGCTCATTTCTTGTTGAGGTAGGGCGAGATAGGCGCGACGAAAAGGGAAAAGAGCGAGAAAAATAAAGAAAGAGAGGGACGGAAATAGTCCCGGGGCGAGCTCTCCTCCCGGGACACCCTTAATTAAGAGAACGCCATTCGGGCCCGCGCGACCGATTCCTCGCTGTCCCGCATTCCGAGATTCTACGCACCGCAAGCAGCAAGGTCGACACGACGATTCCACCGTCGGCTCTCAAGGACGGCGTCGATGACTAGGCTCGATTTCTCGACGTCATTGTAAGAAGCTTAAACTGAGGTGTCGATCTTCAGGCGATGAGATATAGGTGGGATTAAAAGACAGGAGTGATCGAAACATGTCAAAGTCTATTTCCTTGATCAGATATCAATCAACTTATTAATTTGACTTATTTCTTAATTAGCGAAATTAATAATTTTATCGGGTACAGGTGATTTCATTCTGTCGATCAGAAGCAAATGAAAGAAAACGTTATAGCCCAGTAAAATGACTCGAAATCTGTCGATTTGGAGGAAATAATACTGACTGGGCTGAAACTTTGTAAACAGGGTTGTTTTAGGATACTATTCAACATATTAAAAGTCCCCACGTGTAGACGCTACGTTGCGGGCAGGGAAGGATCCAAAAGGTCCAAAAAATCAGTTTTTTGCAAATAACTCGGAAAATATCAACTTTACGGAAATTTATGTATCAAAATTGTAGCTTATAAAATTCCGCACAATTTTATTTTTTATTCAAGTCTGTACGACCAAATGGAGCACAGATAGGATTTTTTTAAACACCGGTAGTTTTGCGACACAACGAAAACGCGTACGCGCGTCGCGCATTTTTCGCTAATATCTCAAAAATAAACTCTCAAATCGAAAAATGTTTACATAAACATTAATATAAATAAAATACTCACATTTTATGAACCAATTGCTATTTTATACTTGTACATTTGAAATGTACATCATGTCTTAAAAACACAGTAATTCACACATGTAATTCACAATGTTCATAGATAATCCAGCCGCAAGAATTTATTAACCCTATTGCCCTATTGCTCTTTCGTGTCCCACAAGTTTCTAACAGTTGTTTGTTCCGGAAAACAAATGATTGTTAGATAATCTCCCCCACCCCTAAAAGAAGTTGTTATAGTAGGGAACATTAGGTAGATTGTAGAAATTTCAAAGTCCTGAGAGCCGACAAAACGGCGTGGTGTTGACTTTGCCCCGGACGTCAATTTTCACTTTTGTCAATTCAAAAATTTAAAAATTTTGAAAATATCCAAAAACGATTATCGGATTCATATAGAGCATCAAATTTTCCATGAAAATCACTTACATATAGGTTTGCAAGAGTAAAGCTCGATGAAAGAGTAGAAATTTTCGAGAAATCAGAAAAATTACTTTTCACCATCAAAAACGCTTATGTCGCGCTAAAAATTACACCATAACTCAGAATGTCATCAAATCCCGTTGATAATACTGGCACATAAAGATGCATTTCCCCGATGTCGAGTTAGCCCCAGTCTTCCCTATTTAAAATATTATTGTCGTTAAAAAAAGATTTGACATTCCACAGAGGATAATTATGGCTCAGAGGCAGGTGGAAGAGGTGGAAAGGAGCTACGATTATAAAAAAAATTAATTTTTTTACATAAAAAATATCTGTCACACTTCAAATTCATTTTTTCTTATTCAGAAATTCTTTTTCTAGCATCCTTTAAGTCCTTAACCCTTAAATGCCATCCGGGGTTTAGCGGACCCCAGATCTTTTAGAATGAAATGTTTTCAAATGTTCTTGCCAAAAATGGAGCTCATGCTCCCATTGATGATAGTTGAGTGATTGACCTACCCGTTGGTACACTTAGCAGTACTCAGTTTACTTAAATTTTTTATACTATGTTGAAATTGAAATTTGAACAATATTAGCATTTTATACTCATCTCTAGACCTTGAACAACACTGAAAAAAATTGTCATAACTAAAGATAAAAATAAAAAAATCAATGAGTAAGGAGACATTTTTCATGCTGGGGTCTTTTAGACCCCTCTGTACTATTTAAAAATTACCAAATTTGCGGCGACAAAATTAAGTATTCTTATTTAATTAATAATTATCTCATTTCTTTTTCTCATTCGTACTACTTTTAGCTTTAATTTGCATGTTTGATCATTAAGCTTCGTCAATTTGTTCGTGAGTTATGATTTTTTAAATAAAACGAGTCGTAACGTAGTGTTTGCCGCGCCGCGCGCCGCATACTGGCTTCGGAGTCTTCGGACTCTTCTCAATCTTTAGTACCTACGTACAGTGCTATCGGTCCTAAAAATATCGGCCTAGTACCAAACGATTTAGAAAGACCCCAAGAATAACTTCTGACACTTCAATAAGTACAGAAAAATTGTTAAGGACACGTTTTTTCATCATTTCAGGCGACTTATAGTGATGATCTGCTACATACGTAAACTTACCTGTTTTTTGAAACGCCAGTTTTCTATCATGATGCCTTCAAAATTACATGCCATAAACTCTATTTTATATGAAATTTTGTCAGCTTTAATTTCGGTCTCTTGAAGTTTTTTCGTAAAATTAATAGAAACGGAGATTGTTACAAAAAAAAGAATGATAATGCAATTTTTCACACAATTTATCAAAAATACAGCAATATTCATAAACTTTTTTTTTAAATAAAACATACTTTGCGAAGGACTTATACTACTCCAGCACGTTCATATATATATAAAGTAATGAAAACAAGGTAAAATAAATTTTTGAAAAATTATTATCCATATAATTTGGACTAAAATGTTAATTTAACCCTTCGCCCGTAAACTATAATTTGACTGGCATCGTCCGTAACCTGGGTCGTAAATGTCCTGTCGTTATTTTGACTTAGTAAATAGTGTTCAAAAAATCTGAAAAAATTCTGTAATACTTGTATACTATCCTATTTTATAATCCCAAAGTTTATTTAGCGATTCGTTATAAAATAAATTGTTTATAAATAATTCTTTATGCAAAAAATGAATAAAAATCCATTTTTATTAAAAAAAATCATATCTCATTGAATTTTAAATTAAAGTAAAAAATTCCAACGAGGTTTTATAGTTAAATATGTGTACTTTCAAGAAAAAAATTCTGTATATGGGTCATTTTAAAAAAGTATAATTATTCTGAGGATTGAAAATGGCGTTTTTCGGGTTAAAGAAAAACAAGACTTTTAGCGTAATTTTTACATTATTTTATTAAAAAATTATATAAAATCGTAAATAATATCTGATATTTGTCGCTTGATCATCCATTGTACTCTGAAAGTACATGTAATTTCTTTTTACACGTGTTTTCATCCACTCACATTTTGAGGTTATATATATATAATATACACAATCATAAAAAAAATATCACTTATATAAGTTAAAAATAACTGTAGTAATATGAAAATGACGTTAAATTAATTTTACTTACTTGCACGAAAGTCTGGCACTGTCCGTAATCAGGGTCAATATTGGCACTGGACGCACTTTGACTCGCTACTGGTCAAGCACACACTGGCAAATTCCAACGAAACTTTGGGCATGAGTTCTCCCCACTATACCTACTTTTTTTACGAGGGAAAGCAAGCCCCCCCTTCTTTTCATTTCGGCGGTATTCTATTTTGAATTTCGGCTTGTGCCATTTACGACCCAGATACGGGCGAAGGGTTAACAAAAATTGATTTTTTTTCTTCAATATTTAAACGTCTATAAATCATCAACGTTTCAATGAAAAAAGGTCTACGACCTCTCATTTTAAAGATAATTAAAATATCTTCAAGAAAAATACATAACATTACTGCCTCCAACCAATTAGAAAAAGTTATTTTCTAAAATGCACTGAAAAATGACATTTTTTCATGTTTTTTGCTCTTAACTTCAAGCTATCTTTACCAAAATGGATTTATGCATACATCAACATGTTCAAAATTTTATTCTCTTTAACTTTTATTATACATACTATATGTGTACGACCTATACTTTCAGAGTTAATACTGATTTTTACATGCAAAACATACACTATCAACATAAAATAAAATTGTCTTTTAATTAATAACTCGGCGAATTTGGACCGTACAAAAATGAATAAAAAACGAAATTGTTTGTAATTAGATTCTCTACAACTTTTATTTAAAACATTTTTCGATTCGAGAGTCCATTTTCGACATATTAGCGAAAAATGCGCGACGCGCGTACGCGTTTTCGTTGCGTCGCAAAACTACCGATGTTTAAAAAAATTCTATCTCTGCTCCATTTGATCGTACAGACTTGAATAAAAAATGAAATTGTGCAGAATTTTGTAAGCTACAATTTTGATATCCACATAAATTTCCATAAAGTTGATATTTTCCGAATTATTTGCGAGAAACTGATTTTTTGGACCTTTTGGACTCTCCCCTGTCCGCAACGTAGCGTCTACACGTGGGGACTTTTAATATGTTAAATAGTACCCTAAAACAAGCCTGTTTACAAAGTTTCAGCCCAGTCAGTATTATTTCCTCCAAATTTTGTCATTTTACTGGGCTATTATACATGCGAATATACATACACAGAACATTTATTCGTTTATCATCGGTATAATATAATATGATTGCTAGATATTAAATAAATAATTATGTCGTATTTTTGTAGTTATAAAATTATTGTAATTTATTATTTTTTTATTTATCAAAAGTATGAAAATTAGAGAAAATTAGATAAAAAAGAGATAAATTAGCGTTATTTATTCAATTCTTAGAAATCTACAATTTTTTTATTTATAAAAATTCTTAAATTAAATATTTGTTGAAATAATTAAAAACTTGAATTAATATGACTATCTTTATGTACTAACGAAACTTGTGAGATTTTACACGCTTCCGTCATGGCTGTTTCAACTGTTATAAAAAGATTTTATAGATTAAATTACCAAAGTTGTGTGAAACATTTTTTATTTATGTAAAAACGTATACGATAAGATAAATTGTATAGGATTCGGAAATAATATTGTTTTATCATTATTATAAATAAACAATTATAGGTATTAATGTCAATTTTTACTTATCTACATTTGTTATCTTAAGAATAATTCTTTATTAGCTTTAGAATTTTGATAAGTTAAAGATGGAAAGAGGATAACAAGAAACGCATCTAACCATAATTTTATTAATTTATTTAACCGAAATATATATATATATATATATATATATATATGTTTTGTTTGATTTATTCAGATACATTTATTTTTAGTGAAACTTATGCGCGGTGATTTGCATGCTCCAATATCGTAAAATGATGTAGTCGAGCAGGTTTCTGATGGCAAAGAAGTAAAGTAAAACGATAGAATTCGTGGCTTTCGTTTTCTAACTGATAAAAAACATCAATTTATAACATTTTTTAATGATGAAACAATATGATAATTTATGTAAGAGAACAAACAAGAAGGACAGGAAAACAGCTTAAACAGCATAAGTTTCCAATCTATTATTAGTATCAGTCCTTTGTTCTCTTGCCATTCTTTGCTTCGTTTAGTCGACGATTTATCTTCTTTTTTCTCTCTAGTTTATTTAGAAACATACACCAAAACATTGTAAAATCAATCACCGTAAAAATCAATTTTATGAATGAACAATGAATAATGTCGTAGCCTTTAACAGCTGTTTGACAATGAATAATGTCATTGCCTTTAACAGCGTTTACTTGTAAAAAGTATTTTTTCAAAATAAATAGTTTTAGACTGTTGTAAAAGATTTTACGGAAAAAGTTTTTACTCGTTTAATATATTACATTCTAAGACAATGGTTACTCTATTTTTGGAAATATTCCGTTTTTAAAGTATATATATTCAGTTTTCTTCCGTTTTATTACACTATAGGTACATTTCATGTCATTTCTTGATGAATAAAATATTAGACCTATACTTAATGCTCGTTTTCAGCAACGTCGTTTAACTTTAACCTTAGTTCAATTCACTCTTTGTCTGTTTCTAAAGGCCGGTTTACACACGCAATGATTAGTGGCGCCAACTGACTGGCATTCATTGGCGCCAGAACCAACTGACAAACTCACAAGTGTTTACACAGTGATTGGCGTATAATATGGAAAATATTTAACATTTATTAAACACACAGTAAATGACAGCAAGCATATAATCTCAAATTTTGAGGTTATATGCTTTGGCCAATAATCGCCAGTAAACGCCACATTACTAGCGCCAGTTTGCATCAAGTGTTTACACTTGCATTTTTACTGGCGTTAGTCGACTGGCGCGGCCTGGCGCCACCAATCATTGCGTGTGTAAACCGGCCTTAAGGAAGACTGTTAGAAAGAGACAGAGAGTGAATTGAACTAAGGTTCAAGTTAAACGACGTTGGTGAAAAAGGGAATATAAAATGTGATTCTACACACACGATTTAATCGTATTTAAGGATGTTTCATACATATAGTTAGGCAAAAATGTAACGAAGTTGATGAAAATTTAATATCATATTCTGTATACTCTTTCAAAGTTCGGGGTCAAATTTTAAATCGATTCACAATTTAGATAAAAAGTTATCAATTCTTGAAAATCCGTTTTACAATGGGTTTTACAGAGAAAA
>JASTWP010003882.1:0-15997 GCA_030770255.1 Temnothorax ravouxi
TTTTGGCGCAATAGGTGCCTGACGCACCGAGCCGGTGATCGGTGACCCGCACTGGACGAAAATGGTGGCGAGGGTGAGAGAACGCGGGAGAAAGCAACGGAGAAAGAGGCAAGAGCGAGACAAAGAGGAAAATTGAGAGGAAAGTTGGAGAGACGCTCCGAGTCACTCAATATTCTTTCCCGTAGACCTATGCGTTACGAAGCAATCGGGACCCCCTTTTCCCACGGGGATTTTATCAGCAACTTATTCGCACCTTATTCGCACCTTCGCCTTAAGCTCGATAACCGCTCGATATCACGACTACCGTATGTGAGTCGACGCATGTGCGAGAAACAAATGCGCTTACGATCCGATCTGGAGGAGTTTAACTCTTTGCATCGATCGTGCATCTGAGAGATACCAGCTATTTCTGAAATCCAGCTCGGTCTTTCGGACAGAACTTAAAAGGAATCAGACAAAATACGAAGGTAATAAAAACTTTTAGAAAGCTTATAAATTCTTATCATTTTCCACGGATCTCAAATATTTCCTTTATTATCCATCAATTGAGAGGAATAGGGACTCTGTTCTGATATATATTGATACTTATTGGCTGTACTTTGTTGTACCAGATGCATCACGACCGATCTCGTCTCTCCAGAGACATTATCGAGAAAAGATCAAAAGTTGATCCTATTCGGATGTAGAAGTTCGGGTAAGTCCTGTTAGTTAATGGACAAGTTTGTCGTGAGAATCGCGGGGGCTATCAAGATTCGGGATCTAGTCGGCGAGATAGTATAATATACCGACCACGATATCCCACGAAAGATATGCGTGTGTCGTCGATCGCACTATTGTCCACCGGTTAAGATATATAGACGAGCGAAAAAATGGGGACGCTACTTAAAATTCTTGGTGGCCGGGTGCGGCGAAGAAAAATCTCGAGAATTCTCGTCTCTCTTTCTCTTTCTCCTTCCCTCTCTCGCTCTCTCGGACGAGAGACTAACGCCTCGTGATCGGACCAGTGGTCGGCTGTCCACACGAGGCGAAGGTCCGTGAACGATGAGGAGGAGAACGATAGAGGAGACGGTAATTGAAGAATAAAAAACGAAGAACACGGCGAGGAGGTGTCGAAGGAAGTTACCCGATCCTCATGACTGTAAACCCACGACGGACGCCACAAAGCGATTCGAGATCCTTACTTTCGCCAACGGTTTATTATTGACGGGCTTAATGGCGCGAGCGCCCCGCTCGCGCTCGTTCTCATTGTGAGGATATTGTCAAAGCTCACACCCAATAACAAGCGAATCTTACGAGTCGAGCGGAAGCACATGCCCGCTCGCTACACAAATCTTCGTGGCAAATGCTTAAATTGACAGCGACAGAAATTCCCTTCGAATAGATTAACTCGCCCAAAAATAGTAAAATGCGCGCAGAGCGAATTGGAGCATGTTGATCGAATTAATAATAGTTGTTTCGAACTATAAACTATGTTTAAAGTTATCAAAAATGCGGTCGAGTATACATATCGTACTTAAATGTGATGATATAAAAATTGCGAAATACGAACTTTATCTAACGTTTACCGGAAATATTATATATATAAAAAAATCTATTATATTTATATTATATTTTTTTATATACAACATTTATCTCGTGCATACTTATTACACATCAACATTTTCCTTCTCTGTTTACCGCTTTGCTCGCTCCCTTCCATAAGAATATCACGATCCAGTCATTTACTCGATTATTTCAGAGATGCTTAAAGCTCGCGAAATATTCTAACGCTGAGCGTTTGAATCTTAAAGACTATCAAATTACCGCGCAAAGATCCGATACGTGCCCTACCGAAATCCAAGTTTCTCGGAGATCGCTGTCTCGGAATTTATCGCTAATGATCGGCGACACCGCGAGATGCGTTTGCGCGTTCATTGCCGGAGAGAGAGAGAGAGCGCCGGTGGAGGATCGCACCTAATAAGAATCGCATCGTACGAGCCAGGAAGCGACACGACTTGCCTCGCGAGAGTCACGCGGCGTGCGGTTAACCTATCGACAGATAGAATTTCACTTTGAATGGGTACTCCCCACGGGAGGAGGATCGTTAACATTACTCTTAACGGTACGTCGCAACGCGTGCGTTGCGCAAATGATAATTGATAGAGAAGAACGGCAGTGTGGAGTTACTTTGTAAATTTTACGGCCTGCCTTTGCATTGCTAAAACGCCGTCGAGTCCCGTCGAGACCAGCAATAAATGCAAATCCAGTAACAGCTATTGTAGTGATGCGCAATGGCAATAGCCGTCAATAGTTGCTCCGATCCCACTCGATCGTAGCGATCGCGCAAGATTGAGTTTACCAAATCCCAACTCATGTAAAAACTTAGATTAAAAGACATGAAATTGTTATGTTTGAATATAAGTTTGATTCTTTTAAAATTTATTATACCTATAAAATTGTCTAAATTATTTTATAACTTTTTCTTATTATGGTAGAATAGTCGTAAAAATAACATTATATTTAGTATGTACTTGAGATTTGTCGCTTTAATACCGCTGGGTTAAATCTGAGACCTGTGTCTGACAGAAATCTCTTGCTTGGCGCACGCCACGTAAATCGTTAATTGGAAAGTGCTCGAGAAAAGGAATGCAAATCACAATCTGAGTAACTTTAAAAGGACAGTCATTTGGATAATGACGCTCTCGAGAATAAGGTAAATAGGAATGAGTGTGCGCTCGAAGTAGAGTATAAGTAAAATAATCTATGACTAAACACCATTTCGAAGTTATATCTTGGTGCAATTAGGATCGTATATTTAGTCCATCGTTTAACTCGCCATTACCTTTCCGATTTGACCGTACACTTTCACCACACGGCACTCTAAGACACGTCGACTGACTATCTCGAAATCCGGCTTGCCCGTAAAACGAAGCACGGCCGCGAACGACAACTGTCCGGAATTCCGTGCATCGCGCGCTCCCGGTTTACGGCCTCCCCAAAGCCACTGTACTTCAAATCCATCACCGAGATAAGGATCGGTTTTTCAACGGATAATGTTTCACGTGCGGGAGATACTCCCCCGGCCGATCGTTAATTACCGCCGACGATATACGTCCGAAACTTTTCTATCGCCGGTTTAATGACCATCGGATGGGAGTGGAAGGCAAGACTTTACGACGGGACCGGAGTGGCAGATTGGAGGCGCATGGCAACCAGGTGGTGGTTCGAAAAGACCGATCCAGTCCACGCCATCTGCTAAATCGTCGCCAGCTAGCGATCTGTAATTTTCGCCTCGGCATCCCTGTCTCATGTGGATGAGGATCAATTTTACGATACTTTCGGATTCTGACAAAAACTTGTCCTGGCAAATTAACACCAAACAAGACTCGATTAAAATACTACAGAAAGCCAAAATAGCTGCAGCAAATGTTCGATATTTATATGCAGATTTATTCTAACTGCGCAACATCTTAACTGCAGATTGTCGTATATTGTAAATATAGTTGTTACTTGTAATGTGTTTGATTTCTTAGCAAATAAGTGAGGTGCGTCATCATCAAAATCAATCAATTATATTAATTAGCATCCTTACGTTTAATGTTAATAAAATTTATGAATAATAAAGCTGAGTCTCGATGGGAATTTGCTTCATTTTTGTAAAAGTTTAAATCATATATAAAACACACACATTCACACTGCATCATCCTCCAACAAATAAGCAAGCTGCTGAAGCTTGTTAATTCTGAGAAGAGCAAAAATTTTACCTTAGCCCGCCAATTGAAAAATCTGTCTTCGTTAACGCCTAAGTAGGAACCACATTTCACTCTAGAGTACCATAATAATCGCGGAGCCGGGGGCCTTATATTGCCGACGAGGTAGCCATCACAAAATCGGCGCCCGAAGAAGGAAATTATTCCCGAGCCAAGCGGCGAAATGCGTATCCGTCGAAAAGGCGAGTACCGATACCGAAAAGATTTCTTTCTTCCTCGTTAAACACATCGTATGGGGGCACGCTGAAAGGCCGCATAATCGTCGTATGGCGTGTGGCCGAGCATTAACATATAATGGTCACCGTCATTCTTCTCTCCGTCACGTAGGACCCCGTTTAATCATTCTCGGTCATCCCGTCACGTAATCCCCTTTTCGAGCGATTGTCGGAAAAGATTGCCGGGCATTAATTTTGAAAAATGCATCACCGTTGGCGGGGGCAGTATGTAAGCTTATTATCCGAAAACACGAAGTTGACCCATCATTCGGCGATTACGCCGCTACCGATAGATCCGTAGGTAGATATACCCGGTGCGCCCGGACGTCTAAAGCAGCGTTTGTCCTCTAATCAATCTCTTTTCTCTCGCATATAAATACATAAGTATCCTTTACAAATTAAGAGAGTACTTCATCAAAGCCCAAAATATTTAATTTTTAAAAATATACTAATTTTCAATATATTTCATTATTTATAAATAAGGTATGTTAAGAATATGATTCAGTGAGTCTTTAAAATAAAATGAGAATTTATGAATATATGTAATATAGTTCTAACTGTAGATTATTTTATTCGTTATTATATTAATTAGACTTTATTGGATTTTTATTAATTGAAATAAGATGTTTGTGTCAGTGAGTAATTTGTGTCCGATTTATATGACTATCTTAGAAGTTGATGGTATATTTTAGTGAACAATTTGATAAATTTGCCGCTAATTTATTATAATTACCATTAGTGCCGATTCAAGTTGCATATGCTTGGGACGAAATTTCTATTCCGCACCGAATCATATTTCTGTCGCTCGAAATTATCGGGTTAAGTTTACTACGTCGAATTAAAACGCGAATTAAAACAGTGAACCGGGCTGAAACGGTTGTACTGAGAAGAAACTTCTAATTCGCATCGATATTGCGAATTCCATAATGTTAAATCGTTTTCATCGCTAAACTCGCGAGTGCATAAATCGACATGTTGACGGCAAGTCAAACGCTTGATTGCAATATTTAACATATTGTGTACATCAGATAATTATAATCGTAATCAAATAAATTGGTTCTCGAACTTTAGCGTTCGTTTTCTGAGTATATATATAATGACACGTATTGATTGTTGGAAGAATCTTTAAAATCTTTTGAATAGATGAGACTTCCTCCAGCAATCCTTTTTGACGTATAAAGACAACCTTTCTATCATTCGACAACCGTTGTTATTATATTATACATCAGTTCTTGTCGCGGTTTACGTCGGGTAATCGATCGATTCGGATAATAATAGTCATAGCGGAAAACGGTACGAAACACAGCTAATAATAACACGGAGGCCCAATGCGACGCCAATTTGAATAACGATCGCGAATTATTAGAGACATGACGGACGCGATGCATCTGCACGCGGCCCGCAATCAAGGGTTAACAAGCCGACGCGCGTTCGTATGAAAATCGAATTCGGGATGAATAATTTACACGCAACCCAGGATATATCGCACGCATACATCGCGCCTCGAAGATCTCGCGCATAAATATTCGTCCTCGCCCTCCTCGCCCCCCTCGGGCTGGCGTGCGCGCGGGTATAACCGATGACAGATCGGCGAGGCGAGCTTTGTGTAAAGCGCGTAGGGAAATAATTCGTCCCCTCGACAACTCCGTGACCCTTCCGTTGTGAGTAACTTTCGCCTTTCTCTCTCTCTCTCTCTCCTCCAACGACGTCACAGTACATCTATCCGAGACTTAACGCCTCCGCGTCAAGAAAGTCCATCGTACGCTACGCGAATCCCGAGCCTGCGAAGGGAAACGTTCGTCCTTTCTTGCGCCGCGCGTGTGTACTCGCATAGCTCCGTTATCTCCGCAAGCGCATCCGCTCCTCACCTCATCTAACGCGAATAGGCGAGAGAGCCCGCGTGAAAACCGATTACTCTCCAACCCCGCATGCGTCCACCTAAGTAAATGCACGCGCATGTGCGTGCATGAGAACTTAATCCAGCTGCGTAAAACACACGAATCTTTGGAACTCGTCTCGGCGTAAACGCCGACGTGTGGCGTTAAGAAAAAAAAAAGAATCGTGTAACGCGCGACACGCGGCAATTTGTCACCTTCTCTGTTACGGTATTCGCTATTTATCATTTCGTCTATCTTTTACATCGTTAAGATACGTTGAAGCGCGGACGGTTAAATCTCCGCGATCCTTATTAAGATTAGGCTATTCTCATACAGAGTTATTACGTGATACCACTCACATTGTACACGTGAACATAAAATTTCGTAAATAATATTACGACGCAAAACGTTATTATTGATAGCTCATTAAAACTACTTTTATAAATTGTGAAACGTGCAAACATAAAATAATGGAGGACCACGTAGTACACGTACCCCTCTTTATGGAGGATAATTACGCGTAAAGCTTGTTTTACATCCAAACAACTTCTACTTTTAATATCGTTTAACAGCGGACAGCCCAAAAGTAAGAGTGCTTATGTAACAACTTGAAGCGTATACGAGCCGTATCGTTAGGAAATTGGTATCATCAGAGCCGGAATAGCAGAGTGGAAAGAAGTTTCCAAGATGTTATTGGTATCGGTAGGCGCATATCAATATTACCCTATTACTTTTACTAGATCGCTCTATCGAGGATAATTCCTTAAGAACGGTGCGGCATTTTTCCCGTTTCTCATCAAATCCCGTTTATCTTGCCGTTCGCCCGGCGGCTTGAATATTTGTTGGCGGATGTATAATTTTGCATCCCAAATCAACAATTAATCGGCTTGGGAATGCTTTACGATATCATCCAATCCGCCGCAGTCTCCAGAGGCCTTCGCCTATCTGCCGGTCGGTCTATATCGTGATGCATTGCCTCATAGACGACGTAATTACAATCTAAACTAGAAGCCTGAATATTTCACGGACGGACGGACGGACGGTACAATGTTGCATCTCAAATCGGCAAGTGCGCGATTAACGATAACGTCGAACCGGTATTTCTCCGATTCCAGCGCGTCACTTCGCATCTCGTCCGTCGTCGAAGCCGCCCGTAACGAACTGGAAGCATTAATATAATACGGCAGTAGATATAGATACATCTAGAATGGCCAATAAAAGTTGGCCAACGTCAGCGGAATGTACACTAATTTCAATCTATCGTACGTTGTATCCCGTACCACCGCTATAGCGGGGCGCGGAATGGCGAACGCGCAAACGATCAGTTCTGTTGCCGGCAATTAGTCACCGTCGCATTTTCAGCGATATGGAGCAGGCGCGAGGCGGAGCGAGACGGAGACGTTCGGTATGCAAATAAAGCTAAAATGAAGAATATCGTACTGTCATGTTCACCGAGTTGTGAAAACCTCCGATCGAGAAATAACAGATAACTAATGACAATATATACGTTTCCTCGAAAGGCGCTTCGAGTTATTTGGCAAGCTGTCGGCATTAGTCATCGACGTATATAATTTCATAATTGCTTTATTAGGGCGCGCGTAACGTTACCGGCGTTATGGTAATCTTGGGAACTATTTTAAACCGTATCTAAATGCGTGCCGGGAGATTATCGATTTTACGTGTGTGAAAATTAATGAGCCCCGGACCAACGGATGTTCCAGAATCGATTACGATAGTGCTCGGTCGCCGTTGCATCTCGCGACGGAGGCCAACGGCTCCGCTACAAGTCGGCGCTGACCTAATAGCGATATGTGCCACTGGACCATTTGTCTCCACGGAACGGGGGGTCCGGCGCTAAGCAATCGCTTCGTTGACGCTCCTTCCTCACGGGCCGACGGTCGTGGCGATAGCCGGGATGAGAAATCACGTGGATCATGCGGCGGACTGTACCCCCAGATAGACTATATCGACAAGGTACCCTACCGCGTTGCCGACACGAGGGGCACTGTAAATGGTAAAGACACCGGCGTGGAGGGCAGAGGAGGCCCGTGGACGTACGCGTGTGTGTGCGGGGCACCGCCGCGTGCACGGATAGGCCCGAAAGTGGTCATGGGAAAGGTATCGGTGCGTTAAGGCCAAGACTGGATTCCGCGGGGCGAGGCCGGCTCGTTGGCGGGTAGGAGTGTACAAGGTCTTCGATACCTCGTAAATTACCACTCGGGGGCCCCCCCCCGTCTCCCCTTCCATCCGTCCGTCCGCCCGCCGTCCAGTTCTCGGCTCTCGGCTAATGTTAAGCTGCCTACGTTTTCGTTCCAACGAGGGAAGACTCTGAGGAGATGTGCCCTCCTCCCGCCCCCCTCGTTTCATCGGGACTCTATGAAAACACTGCCCCGAGTCCTCGGGGGGGGGGGGGAGATAGCTTTCGGATATCGCGGATGACTTCGAAATTGGTGGAACGACGCGCGCGCGTTGATTCTTTCGCGGATATAGATCTGCAATCCTAGACATTTCTTGCACGCTGCATCGTAATATCGATCTACAATAACGTATCTATTCTTGAAATTAATCACGTGAGATGTTATTTCATTTTTCTCGTGTATAACTTGTATAAGAATTTTTAAATACGTTGAGAATTAATACTCTTTATATTTTCTAGTAAAAATTAATGTATTTAGCTAAAAATTTCATATAAAATTAATATTTTAGATAATAAATTATCACGAGAAAGCGCACGTTCCTTCTATGTTTCTTAATACTGTTCGCGAGAATGGAATTTGGAAGAAATTTCGCGCAATGCTTCCGTCGTACACATAACATGCGTATCATGACTTTCGCAATTTTAGCGAGATTGCGCCCAGCTACGAGACAATATCGCGAATTCGCGCACTACTAACAATAAGCCACATCTCGCTCCGAGTGGCTGGGATTTTTGCCGATGTCGGACAAATCCGATCCGATTGGAATGTCAAGAAGCCCGTGTCGAGTCTTCAGAATCGCGATACCGCCGCTCTAAAGTGCATCCGCTCGCAAAAAAATGTCCGTAGCGCCGCGGCGCGCGGGCCGACCGGGACGAATATTTGAAGGGGGCGGGGGTGGGAGGGGAGAAATGCATATTCAAGATCGTAACGATGCAATTTCGATGGCGCATACATAATGAGAGCCTCGAGAGCGGTGCGCCGCTCTTGCCCGGTTAATATCAACCTTTCTGCACAATGGTCCTATCACGAGGGGACTCGGAAGAAATTTCGACGTAACCGATGGCGGTTGCATTGTCATACCTCAAGCTTCGCTCAACAAAGACCGCCTGTGCAACGGCGGTATTGCTGCCGCCGTTGCTGCTTCTGGCTGCTGTTGCTGCGCTGCCGAGGGGAACGAACGAAAGTGCGGTATTGACGTCGAAAAAGGAAGAACAACGACATAATCTCGAATCATCATGCGAGATGAGTATCCGGCCGCGCGGCGCGGCGCGGCGCGGCGAGGCCGTCCCGAGAGAAGCGTGATTTTACCTACTCGTTAAACGTTGAACGAGGCTCCTCGCTTCCGGTGAACCCCCCGCGGTACCTTCGTGTGCGTTTCGATACGGATTGTCGATGCTAAATCGTCCACGCGGCTGTTAACACGTACTACGCGCGTTATCCGCGCGAGACGCGAGAACCGCCGGGAACAATAACAGTTGCGCGGCGCGGCGATGTATCGAAAGTTATTTGATTACATGGCTCAATTACGATTAGCTCAATTACGACGTTATTATAGTTTAATGCAGAACGCGGCTGTTAATGGATGGATGCATAACGCGTCTATTATGATGCAAGAAACCGCGTCATTCGTAATATATTCTATAAACGCTCTGTTGTGTAAACGTCAAAACATATTCCGTATCACACAGTGTCACCAATATTTGTCTACCTATAGAGTATAGAGCCTTACGCCAAATCGTGCGTAATGTACAATATCGAAGTTTTTTCTTCTAAAATAAGAAATATATTTCGAAGCTACCGTCTCATACGATAAATTCTCCCTTCTCTCTTTCCTTCTTTTTTTATCCTCACTCTCTATTTTTTTGTTCTTACTTTATTTTTCTTCTTCTCTTATCGCAGGACGCCGCAAAAATCGCTTCGAGCCGCGATAAAAGCACGCCGGGTTATCCTCGCGTCAATTAGCGCGATCGCGCACCGGGGGGAATTTCGCCGTGTTCCCCGACGGCGTGCCCGGTTCGCGCCTCGAGGGAGCGTCATCGCCGCATTACGGCCGAGTAATCTCCATTATCGTGTCCGGATCCTGATTAATTTAAAAATATGCACGCGTTAACGACGCGTACGGTATATCGCGAGCAACGGGCACGCATTATCGCGCGCGAGGAGACGCGAGGAGGCGCGAAAAGAGAAAGAGGAGAGAGGTAGGAAGGAGAGAGACGGCGAGCGCGGGACCAGCCTCTGGCTCGCGAGATCCTGCGAAGGACATCCGCGTGCTGGAAGAACCCCACGCGCGGATGTTACCACGGCCGGCTAACTTCCCCCCTGTAACAACGGAGGAGGAAGATCGCGGACGGGGGGAGGAGGGGAAGGAGACCCTACGCGCGTGAAGTCAGCTTTACGACAATATAATTTTGGAAGCGACACACGGACGGCGTGGAATGCGACGATCGGAGTCAACGAACGGCGTATAGAAGTCTTCGATACGTCGTAAATGACCCCTCGTCCCTCCCCCGACCCATCGCTGCGCTCCTGATCGTACACGGACCTCTCCTCTTGGACAGAGGAAGCTTATACAGGGTGTTTCGTGAATACGCCACGCGGGTGTGTCCCTCGAGATAAGTCGATCGTGGATCTTCCTATCGCGGAGAGCTTCTTACCACATCGTGATAGGATCATAAAGTTGCTTAACAAATTGAAAGCGAAAACGGAGAAGACTCTCTGAACAATAACGCTTCAGACATAAACGATCAATCTATGAGCTTTGCTTTCGATATATTTTTACTTGAGGTTCAATTATCAATTTCTGAGCCAAAGACCTGAAGAATGGAAGGAAAAGAATTAAGGCGATCAATTGCTTGAAACTTTCATTACGGAAAAATTGTCTTCAAATCCACGGAAATTCCCCGAAAGTTCGGAGAAATTTCACAAATGCCCTGTGCATTGTCACGTGCACGATGCAACTGCCTACGGACGACGAAAAATCGACGTCGTCGGATCCTGAAAACGCCGTCGACACGATCGGCCGGTCTCGTCGTCGGCAAACAGAGCTCGGTGACTCTACGTTATATGGCCTATCGAGAGGACGACGGAGGAGGTCGAGGCGAGATACCCACTGTGGCCAGCGTCTTCGGGAAGATACATCCATAAATTTCGGCGCACCGGATATTCCCCGGGAATATTCGACTGCATAGGTCGGATCAATAACCGCATAAAGTACGGGAAGAAAGAGCGTAGCGCGGCACGTATTTGCCAGTATTCGGTCTCAGAGCGTGAACGTGCGTGGACTGGGGAAGGAGTCCACGGAGATCGGAGTAAAATAGAACCTCGCGATCACGTCGCTGTGTTTTTCCTCCGTGCAACAAGGAGCAAACGCGCGAGGCAGCCTTTACGCACTTTTTTGTTCCGCCGTAACTTCGCGCGCCGTTCGCGGATATATGATCAAAAGTGCATGTGAAATTGTTGCCGAACATATCCGCGGTACGTGACGGCAGGCAGGTGGCCATCAGACGAGAGATGACAATGTCAGGGAAAAGAATTCACACAATCATGTCAATCCGGACGGTGCATGTCATTGTTTAGAGACTCTTCCGGAAGATCATATAATAATTCTTGACGATCTTTCCTTTTTTCATAATCCGTAACTGTAAATTCGCGTCGCGTATCGTCAAATTGTAAAAAAACAACGGATATTTCTGAATTCATGTTTATATTAAAATTTTAAGAAGTGTTTCGACAGTATTTTAATATTTCGACAGACGACTTACAAAGAGTCAATATCATACCGATCTTTCATATACATTATTAAATTCCGAGCATTCTAACGTAGGAAGGAGCGGCTGCTCTTACTTAGATAAGGTATTAAGGGACATCCCGGTGCGACGTACCGTTACTGGAGCGAAAAGAATGGTACCGTAAAAATTGGAACGGGAGAAACGTCCCATAAAGTATTGTTTTACTTTCGGTGCGTTTCCCGATAAAATCGCGGCTAACCCGTCGGCGAGTCTCGTTTGAAATCGAGAAGAAACTGATGGTCCGTAAAGAGCACGCCGCGAACGGTCCATCTCGGACGTCCCGATTATATCGGGTGGGTCGGTGCTCGCGCCCGAAGCGCTGCCAAGGGGGCTGCGCTTCAGAAAGAGAGAGAGAGAGAGAGAAAAAAAGAAAAAAAGAGAGACCCCTATTGTTGTGCTTAATTTAGCGTTAAATTGTTTACATCTCATTAATCGCGCGGCAAACAACAACGGTGGGACCATCGGTGCAGCAATAGACCGTCATGATCATCGATGCCAATCATGGGAAGAAGGGCGTGATTCTTCAAGTCCCCCTCGGACATCAATTCGTCTATTGCCACGTTCCCGATTCCTCGCACGATCGAAACGCATCCGTTTACGCTTCGCAATTCCGCGTTGGGTCCGATCGAAAGACTTTTTTCCGATTAAGGGATACAAGTAAAAAAATTAGTTTAATTACTCTGTTCATTATTCTGGTCCAGACCTATATGCATATCTTACTTTATTCTTTTATAGTCTGTTCTATTCGCTAAACGATTAGCGAAAGAGTCAACTCAAGAATAGACTAAAACAAGATAGTTACCGTATTAAATACATTTATAGGTCTGGTTCTTATCCCTCTCCTTCTTGTTATATTTAAATCAAGTTATACTCTTGAATTTTGTTCCTCCTCGAATTTTTACTGCGCTATAGAAACGTTTACTCATAGAAATGTGTGTACATAAGTGTATATGCGAGTGTGTTGAGACTTGGACTCGTGAATTCGCTAAGCCTAAATAGTTGTGCGCATCGGTTATCCCGGGATTCTGGACAGATCTCTCTTCTCGCCCTATATGCCCTATTTCGCGTCGATGAAATCAGTGTTCGAAACAACGTCTACTTGCTCCGATCGATTTCGTCGAGTTTGCAACGCGGTAGTAACACAGTTAAGCCGCGTTAGTAAGTACGCGAATGATATCGGTTTCGATTACGCATCGAGCACCGCGTAGGCCGTAAGGAGATAGTCGGATTTCCGCCGTAAATATTACGTTAATCTTCTTAGCTCAGTTGGTGACAAACGAAATTGTTCACAAGGATGACATGGGCGAGTATGTTTAAAGAAATAATAATAAAAGGCAATATAGCAAAGATATTAAGGAAGATCGTGAAGAAGAAAGAAATCTTCTCCTTACAAGGCACGATTGCACAATGTTCCCAAAATCATTGTGTGAAATATCTGTCAGTTATCTCATACAAAAATCGTATATATTCAGGTCAAATACCAGTTTTATGGATTTTTACATATACGCATGTTAAAGTACACGATAAAATGTAAAATTTGATTAATATCGGTAGGTCTAGTATGATGCGTAATAAAGAACATGGACGTCCATGCACGTCTTGATAAACACATCTCATAAAATTAAAATACTCGGCAACGATTTATTTGCCGATATAAAGCTACAAAAATACCCGTTTACATCGGCGGTCGTAAAATATTTTTAACGGCGTGGCTTTTCTGTCGCCGCTTTAGTAAGCTCGTAAGGGTTTACGGGCTATGATCATAGTATAATTTCACATAATGAGAACTCTGGTACTCGATCGGACGGGGGATACGGCGTACTATCTACACGGAATCTCATGTTATCGGCTTTCAATAAGGTTGATAAAGTCAGCCATAGGGAGACGCGAGGAGAGAGAGTATCAAACGCCTATAAAGGAGATGCACCTCGCGAATAATTCACTCATTATCTGCATCATCTCCTTTCTACTTCAGCAATTTCCAGAAAACGTTGGAAGACTTAGATACACGTGTTTTAGTAAACACGAGTACCACGGGTATATCGAGAATCTAATTTCTTAGGATCTCCGTACGTTTCGAGCCACATGATACTACAAATTAAATGTCGCGCGATTAATAATATAATTAATTCGTCAATTTTAGCTTTTGTTAAATTGATACTGTGCACAGATATTTGCATAACGTGCAAATTACGGTTAAAGAAAAATAATTACATAAGGCGCAGAATAATATGTTTTGCAAACATATTCTTCGATTTGCCAATTTTCAAGCATTGTAGCTTTGAAAACAAAACGATTTATATAGGTAATTAATTGAAGTCCATTGACTCACCGGTTAGATGACTTCCAGTGAATTCGAAATCGTCGTCTTGGTCCCAGTGCTTCAAACTCAAGTTTGACAAGGACGTTGCGTTGGCAAACTCCAAGTTTGCAAAATGCCAATCCAATATCTGCCGATCCTTCGATGATAAGTAGACGTCACTGTATTAAAAAAAAAGAAAATTTATATCAAACTTATTTATATATAACGTTCAGAACAGCATGTATAGAATACATAATGTATATTTACCTGGGAGGTGATGCCTCTAACTCTTGTAATTTTGCTTCGATTTCTTTCTGCTGATCTGATAACTGATCCCACTCCTAAAGAATAAAAGAAATAAGCATATTACACATTTTATATTTGTTTTATTTATAATTTTGCCACAAAATTGTATCTTTCATTAAATTATGTACCTTGCAAGCATTATGGAGATCACGCAGCTTAGATCGGAGCACGAATTCCTGTGTTATATCTCGAGTTTGTGATTTACTTTCTGTCATTTCCTTGTATTGTTTATTCAATTCCATTAAACGATCCATAATAGAGATCATCTGCGACATAAATTTAGTCATCATTTAATCAAAACTTTATATAAAATCAAAAATATTTCATCAAACAATAATTTTCAATTATACGTACTCTATGCTGATTAGTGATTAACCGTCCTTGCAACGAGAGTACAGACCGCAGATGCGCTACTTGACGCTGCTTTACGCCCTGTTCTTGTAAACGTATTACCCATTCTAATGCTTGGCCTAAAGATACTGGACGCGTATTACCCCCTTGCCCTCCAGATCCTGCACTATTTACGTAATTAAAATCCAGTTGATGCGAGAGATAAGAAGTCGCTTCTAGTAATCTATTAAATTCTCTCTCAACCATTTCATCTTTATCTTTAGGAACCTGCAAAAAATATAAAACATACTGCTTTTAAACTGTGTGGCATATAAATTAATATATATTTACGTAATTATAGAATTGTTTCATTTTACTAAGAAAAATTATAATAACAACTGTATGAAATTTAATAAAGTCTTATTTTATTATTTTATAAAAATATTCCGAACGTACCGTTTGGCCGTCGCTTTCGTACAACGGGCACTTTTGTCGTATCTTATGGAGTTCCATATTAATTTGTTTACTAAGAGTCGTTACAGGATTTCCACCTAGACCCGTGACCACCATAGCTCCTAAATCCGCAATATAATTTGATTTACGGAACGTGGCGATTCGTCCACCAACGCGATCCTAAAATGCAAATTAATAACGATCAGCAAAACAAGAGTAAACTCAAAAATAAATTAAAACAAGATAGTTGCTAAGAACTTACTCTAGCTTCCAACACAATTACTTCTAAGCCGAATTGTTGCATTTGTTGAGCTGCTGCCAATCCAGCAATACCAGCCCCTATTACAATGACTTTACCTAATTTTTTGGTTGGCAAGGGCTGCAACAGACAAATATAGATTACTCATTTCTCTGGTGACAAATAACATATATATATATTGTATGATACCAATTGCAATATTGATTTAATATATTAAAATTGGAGGTGCTAACTAGCACTACTAAAACAGTTATTTGTCGAGTAAAAAATCCAGTTAGTTAACAGTTATATATCATTATACTAAAACTTTACACATGTAAAATATTTCTTAAATTACCTTAAGACGTTTAAACATTCCGAAATTTATGAAACCATGTCGCTCTAAAAAGGCATGAATCCTACGAGCGAGCACTGTATCACTATTATAAGGCGATTCAATTTGCGGCAATGCATTTTCAATGATTAACTGTTGCTTAGGATTTTCCAGCCAAATTTGCAACTAAAATTCAATCGCACTAAA
>JASTWP010003883.1:0-15992 GCA_030770255.1 Temnothorax ravouxi
TATACTGTGATCTAATGTAGCCGCGGGCAGGGCATATTTTAATTCAAATTACTGCCGTGTAATTTTTCTCGTCTTTGCCAGTAACTTTCATCTTCTCTTCATATCTGCATCCAAGCCAATAAATTTCTTCTTGGGTTGTCATTCTCTGATAATATTAATTAAAAATACGTTTATATTTATTTAAATATATTTTTATATTTTAAAACACACAACTCTCGGAAAAAATATTTTAAACAAAATGGATTATGTGGGAGATATGCGAATCAATTACAACTAAATTAATTTTTAAACTTCCATGCACAATACGAAATTTAAATTACATCTTGATATCGTTTCTATTACTTATAAATAGAACTTATAAATAATTTGTTTACTTGAGATATTATTTCAAGATCTAAAATGCAGTTTGAAAATTGCGAAAAGATGATATATCGATCCCGTATGTATGTACATCGCTCGCGTGGATTTTCCTGCAACGTATGTGAAGCAGTCGATCGCGTTAGACGGACTTTAAGCTAAAAGGCAGTGAAAGTGTTCCTGTGAAGCATGACGAGAGTAATGACACTCACACTAATGCAGCTGCACCGCGATACCTCCACTAGTTCAACATATGCCGATTTGTTCCAACTATTGGCGTACGCCATTTCTCCCCACCGAGCCGTCATGATCTCTGTTCTTCTCATCGATATATGAAATAAAAAGATGATGATTTATGTAACGAATATATGCTGCACTCTCTCATAATATCTATAATAACATCTATAATTGTAACTCGCTTATATACCTATACTATTCATATTATTGCAGATATTCCGAACTCGTAATACCTGCAGTAATATCTATAATTAAGTAAGTATAATTAAATTCTCTTGTGAACAGAATCGATTGAGAATTGCGATTTGTCGAGATCTTTTTTGTGCATTGAAACACAACGAAAATAAAAATCTGAATTTATCAACATTTTTATCCGTGTATATAGCTGTTGCTAAATTTCAAAGATTTTTTAATCAAACGTGTCATCGAGTTGCATATCCCGAATTCCACCGCGCTGCGCAATCAAGCTCGCTTTAGATAACCAGCAACCGTTTGCGACTTATATTTCTAGGCCATTTAGAAATTCTATCGGTCCATCGCGGTTTCCATTGGTGGAACTGATCCAATTCGCGGCGGCACGGTAATGCTTCCTGCGAAGATCGAAACGAGAGCAGACTGCAGAACGGGAAAAGGCGTAGACGCGAGGTCCGGTTTTATTACGAGAACTTAGCGCAACACACGCGCGCGCGCACGAGGTGGACGCGTGTACACACGCAAACGGCACACAAATGTGCATTTACGTGCGGCGATGCACGTAACGATCGCATGCACACGCCACGTGATTACCATTCGGCATAGAAATTTGCAGCACAGATCAGTCGCGCATTTGGCGTGTGTCGTTAACGTGCAATAAACGAATAATATCGTAATTTGACAAATTATTTTTAACCAACTGTGGCAGTTATTTCGTACAATACTGGTTGCACCGGTTGATCGCTACAATTATCTTTAGAAATAATTTACATAGATTTCTCTTTACAATTCCCCCGACGTTGTGCTTTTATGCCCTATAACGTGCTAAAACGTATATTACTGGAAAAGGGATTTAAGTGGCCTAGTTTAGCGATATGAAAGTGTTGAGCGAAGATAGAAGGAAAAAGAGAATACGCGCGGAAAGAGGGAGCTTGTAACGCGCGAATTATTCGGACAGAAGATACGACATGGACCAGCTGTTGCTTATTGCTGATTCTCGCACACATGGAATTAAATGTATTATTTTGTAGTTGTGATTTTCATTAAAGCAAATATTTTGTATTTAACTATTTAAAGCGCGTCACTGACCTACATAGGTTAGTTGACGCGCTTTAAACACTTAAATACTTTTAAGTTTATTAAGTAAGCTATCGCATAATAATACAGGGCCATTGCCTCACTTTTGATGTAAGTTTATTAGATTTATTAAAACACATGGTCTTGATTGTGGATAAAAACTCAGTTGAATCTCACTTGCCAGCATGCAAAAAGAACGTGCATTTAACTGAGTTATGACGTCACAAGTGAGAATTATCTGAGTTTTGATGTAAATGGAAAGCAACTATTAATTTACTCATTTAGAGCCAAAGTACATAACATGACGTAGCGATATACGATGGTAGTCCTCGACTTGATAAATCAGGATACACCAAAGCTTGTGCGTTAAATTACACAGGCCCACAAAAAAAGTATATTGCTCTGGGGTTGAGACCACATTACTCCTATGTATTTTGACCCGCTGAACACGAATCTGCAATAAAAAATAGAGGTCGCCCAGTTGATTTCAGAGATAACCTCAAAAAACCGTTTCGCGAAATTCTGTGTCAAATGGCGTGGTGAGACCGTACGGCCGCGGGAAGAGGATTGATCTGCGTTCAGGATTAATTTTAAACATGAGGATCAGGAAGGGCGCACCTTGCCTCGTGCTCCGACTGGTGCCGTTCGAGAATCTCGATTCTTGGAGTGGACACCGGAAGTTCCACAAGCGGCATCGAGAGCTATGCGAGGACACGCTTCTGCCAAACGGCACGGCCGCCGCTGCCGCTGCCGCCGCCGCGCGCCGCCGTCGTCAATCCGTTGACGACGACGGTGAACGGCTGCACGAGTCCTGGACCGGGTTGTCCCGTGCTGAGCATCTCCGGCCCGCCGATCCCGCAGCCGGCCGACATCGACAACCACCCGGCGTTCCGCGTGCTGCCGTTCCTGTACCTCGGTGACGGCCGGGACGCCGCCGATCTGCAGCTACTGCGCGCCCTCGGCGCCACCCGGGTGCTGAACTTCACCTCACAGCTGCCCGGCTACCACGAGGAACGGGGTATCACGTACAGACAGATACCCGCCTCGGACTCTGGTCATCAGAACCTCAAGTAGGATGTAGAAATCCTTTACATAGGTCGTTCGATGACAAACGCAAACGTAAACCAATTTAGTTCTTGTTCATAAGATCACATTCATTTAAGGCCTCATGCAGGTTTTTAGTCACTAAATTCTCTTATAGTATAAAATCTTCTGATTACCAAACTGGACTTACAGACGATAACAGTGCGAGTATTGCTAAATTTTCCCGCTCTCAGAGGTATAACCATCTTCAGATTCGCCTTCAGCCTGCTGTTGTCTTCAGTTTTTCTTATAGTCTAAACATCAGGAAAGACTGACACAAGTGTGTTTATGCGTTTACCAATAAAATTCTGGTTGGTCTTGACCTGAGACAAATCATATTCTTTTTTTTTAAGCCTTTACCACTAAAAAACGTGGTTTTTTACGGTTTTTTGAGGTTATCCCTGAAATTCACGAGGCGACCCCTATTTTTTATTGCAAATTCATGTTCAGCGGGTCAAAATACAAAGGAGTAATGTGGTCTCAACCTCAGAACAATATACTTTTTTTTTGTGGGCCTGTGTTATCGTTACTTAAATTGCGACTGTCATATGTGCTTTGGCCTTTACGTGGAGGAATGGTGCTGTTTGGGTTATAAGTTACTACAAAAGTAACGCTCGTGTAAACGTAGTACGTGACAGATAGTGTATGTGTATGTATGTGTGTGTGATCATCAATATATTATACTAGCTTTTGAGCCCGCGCGAAGCGCGGGCTCAAAAGCTATAAAGCTCTAAAGCTGTAATTTTTAATCACTTTTACTTATATATAAAAAATTAGGATATTAAAATGATGGACTTCCACACCACTCTTGAGGTTCTACCTATTGGCGCGTTAGGTTTTTTATAGTAGACCTTCGCCTTAAGCCCTATTATACTACTTCTTATATTATTTTCTCGCATAGCGCAGAATACATTTTGATAGTAATCACAGCGCGTTGCGCAGAATGCATTTCTGTTTTTCTTTATTTTATTATAAAATAATCACTGCGCACTGCGCAGAATGCATTTTTCTGCAATTACTGCGCCAATCGCAGAATGCATTTTGTCTTCAATTACTGCACCAATCCACAGAATGCATTTCTGTTCTTCTCTATTTTACTTTCATTTATTAATTTAGGATAATATGTATTTTTTTCCCTCTTGAATGATGTGCATGTCTCTCTGCATCATTTTCTAATCTCTCCCTCCTTTCCTCCGTACTCTCACTTTCTCGCTGTCGTCTTCTTTGCTGTGCATGTCTCTCTGCATCATTTTCTAATCTCTCCTCCTTTCCTCCGTACTCTCACTTTCTCGCTGTTGTCGTTTATGCATGCCTTCCGAACTCACTCTAGACAAATTTCCTTTTCTTCTCTTTCTTGGCATTTTTCTCAAATCCACCAAATAACGCAATATATATATACTAGCGTTTCTGCCCGCGCTTCGCGCGGCCTCAAAGCTAGCGCGTAGGACCTCAAAGCTAAGAAACTATAGATCTATAAAGGCTTAGCCCCGGAGGACATATGTAATAAAACACGCAAATAGGTGCTAGCGTATATTTACATTTAACGCTAATAGATTTCCGCATCACCCTTGAGGTACTATTGTAAATGCGTTTTTTTTAGTGGTTTCCCCAGTAGGCCTATTCCACTATAAATAAAAATAGCTGTACCACTATAAATAAAAATTTTGGTACCAATTTCAAGGGAATCGATCGCAATTTACTTTTTTGACATTTCAAAACGTACCTCGTATTGCACACTTACACTCATACTAAAAATTAATTATTATTTGTAAAATTACTTTTACAATTTTAATATTTATAATTTTTCATGTAATTTATTTAAAAATTTTTAAATATGTATTTTATTAACATTTTAATTATTATATTATTCATTTATACAATTTTATAATTTTTTAATTTATAAAATTTCTCTGTATATTACATTTTTTGTAAAACATTTTTTACTTCCTTCTATTAGATGTCCTTGATTGCTTAATTCATCAATCTTAATTTTTACACTTTCCTTTCTGGTTGCTCTAGAAAATGCCACATAAAGTTGACCATGAGCAAATACAGGATGTGGCAAATAAATCCCAACTTTTTCTAAACTTTGTCCTTGTGATTTATTGATTGTCATAGCAAATGACACTCGAATAGGAAACTGTCTTCGTTTAAACTTAAATGGCAGTTCCAAATCACTTGTAATTAAATCCATCCTTGGAATAAAGACAATCTGTCCTCGAGCAGGACCAGTTAGAACCTCTGCATAAATTAGATTATTTTTCAAATTAGTAACAATAAATCTTGTGCCATTACAGAGTCCTTTTTTAGTATTTAAATTTCTTAATAGGATTATTGTAGCACTGACTTTTATTTTAAGTCGATGAACTGGCATTCCAGAAGGTGTCAGAGAGTTTAAAAACTCAGTTGGAAAATTCAATTGCTCTTGTGGATCATCACTTACAATAGAGTCAATTGAGAGATACTCTTTTTCTTCTCCTTCCATTAGACAAAGAATTTCGTCATTAATTTTGAATGTATCCTCATTCTTAGGACAAAGAATCGTTCGATCTGGATTTTCTTTAATCTGTTCCATGGTGATTCTATCACCAAAAATTTCAGCAATAAGAGATTCTTTTGATATAAAATTCTGGGGAATTTCAATTGTATCGAGATGTAGTCCATCCGTATTTGATAATTTACCATCTCCGAGTTGCATTAGCCAATTTGCAAATTCTTTTTCTTCCCCAGTTCTCATATTTTGCTTTAGTTTAACCTGAGTTACATTCCTCCATATAGAACTGTATTTTACAGTCGACTCAATTATGGCTGCTTTCTGTGCATGTGGCACTACGGGAAGATTTTGTCTAAAATCTCCTGCAAATAAAATTACTTTTCCTCCAAATGGTCGAGGATTCTTCATTAAATCTCTTAAAAGTTTATCAACTGCTGTTAAAGCATGTCCAACAGTCATGCTCACCTCATCCCATATGATTAGTTTGGCAATGATCAGTTCTCGTGCAGCTTGAGAATTTCCTCTGATATTGGATTTAACACTATCATCAATTGGAATTGAAAGCTTGAATAGAGAGTGATAAGTTCTTCCTCCTTTTAGAAGTGTTGCTGCAATTCCAGTCGAGGCACATGGAAGAACTATCTCGTTTCTTCCTCGAATAACACTTAGAAATGTGTTAAATAAATAGGTTTTACCACTTCCTGCAAACCCGTCAATAAAAAATAACCGATGAAGTTTATTTTGATTTTCAATTGCTCGCATGACAATATCGTATACGTACTTTTGCTCAGCATTTAATGTCGATAATAAATAATCACCACGTATTCTTTCTTCATCCACATTATACTCTGTTATGTAAATATTTACTGGAGTTGGATTTGGTAATTGAAAATTCTCACAGCTACTTCCATTATTTATTAAAATTTCTTGTATATGATTTAAAGCCATATTTTCAGGATTAACAACATTCTTATGTACAAAGTCCTCAATCAAGAAATCTTTGTATTTATTCCAAATAGCTAATACATCTATTGGAGTTCCAAATATGCAAATGTAGGAAAATAATTCTCTAAGTTGTACAGGCATTTTGGATTCTATTGCCTCCTCTAGCGTTTTTCCCCAAAGATCATCAGTTTCCACCAAATTTTTTGCAATTGCCGCATCCTTAAATGTCTCATAAACAACTCCATTAACAGTTTTCAAATCTTTAAAATATTTAGCTCCAGCCACATGTAATAGAAGAAGACGTAGATAAAATCTCTCAATATCTTTTATGCTTACTGTATAGAGTCTTGAAATTATCTTGTCACCACCTTTTTTGCGTGGCTTCCACTTAGTTTCTTTTTTATCGTAGACATAATGATAAGGAATATCTGTGTAAAGAAACTGTATTGCATTTTCATCAGATTGATTTAATTTTAACCATGCAGTCAGCGTAGTATCTCGATTAAGCTCTCTTTGAGCAGTTTGCTCTTCATTTCCCGCTCGAAAATAAACCATTTGACGATTAGGCAAATGAACTGCCAGTCTTATGACTGTGTGAGACTTCATGAACAGATCATATCCGTTCAGTCTCCACATTGCTTCTGGAGCATTCAGGAATGAGTTAACTTCATCTATTCTAATGAATCTTGTGCCATCTCGTGCTTGTACTTCAATTGCAGCACAGTCAAATCCTTTATGAATATATTTGTATAAATATTTTACACTCTTCACTGATGAACATATTTCCAAATTTATATGTCGATTATATTTCATTATTAAATATGGTGAATATGGGACCACCCATCGATTGTCAATTTTTTTGCCTCTGACGATGTATTTTTTCTCAAAATTTCTACGTTGATACATAGGATGTCCATTCACATTAGCATTAGTTTCTTCATGAAATTCTTTTGGAAAACCTTTTAAACATTTTCCACCTTCCCCAGTGCAAGGATATCTCATTGAGGGATCTCCACATGGACCGTGAATCATATGTTTCAAAACTTTTTCATTAAGTTCTGGATATCTTTCTTCGTCAGGGATTTCAGCCCATATCATCATGTCAATGACTTCTTGAAGTCGTGGCTTATCTTCATCACTTAACATTGCAAGTAAATGCAAATGTGGAAGCCCTCTTTTTTGAAACTTAATCACGCCTGCATAAGCTATAATATTTCCAAAAATTTTATTTTGTATTAAATTCTTTAAAACTTTTTTGACATCCAAGTTAAATGTTTTAGCAACTAAATCAGGTCGAAACTCTATTAGACATCCATCAAGGTTATTCTTAATTTCTGTGTTAGTCGGTACATACGATGCAAATATTAATTTACATTTTACATGACTGTCATATTTAATCCTCGCTTCTTTTGTAAGATATAATGAGGATATTAAGGTATTCATATATTTTTGGTAAAAATTCGATCCACTAACGAATGAGATTCGGTCAATTATTTCCCGAAAAATTAGAAAAACCGGTTTCCAGAAAATCGGTAACAAAAAACAATACACTTTATGGCACTCCCCGGGAAATTCTACCCTTACTTCATATACAATTCTTTGAGATTTGGTCAATTAATTCTCGTAAAATTTGAAAAAATTTCAAGTAGAAACCTGCATTGCTTCCTCTATTTTAAGCTTGTATTTTATTCGATGCATAATTATTTGTATTTATTTGTTTTGGCTTCCTCATAGAAAAAGCTTTGTGAGCGAAGGTTTCTACTTGCACACTTAAAAACTATAAGTAAGCAATGTGCAGGTTTCTACTTGCACACTTAAAAATATGAATTGGATCAATTTTCCAAATTATTACTTTCAGATGAATTCCGCACCGCGCGTCTTCCGTCGTCCACGATTGTGCGGCGCGAGCGGCAACGCGGGCTCGCGCTGCGAGAGGGTTCGACTCGCGCCCGCTACGCGGCGCATCGTCGTATATTTTCGCATTATTAAGATTCAACATCGACCTCTATATCTAGGGCAGCGACATCATCCTTTGGTTTACCCTTGAAACTTGGTGACATTTATGAGTATATGTTCGGCTCAAAAGTTCGAGCCGAACATATACTCATAAATGTCACCAAGTTTCAAGCTAATCGGCTTCTCACATTCAAAATTCAATCTCTTTTTCGAGTTGCTTTTCTTGAACGGTCGCTGTACAAAGATGCGAGCGAGCAATCTCAAAATTTCCTAAAAAAGTTAGAGCAACCACGGACATTTTTAAAAAAATTTGGTTAATTAATCAATAATTCTTTAAAATTTCTGTTAAAAAACATTTACATTTACATTTTACATGACTGTCATATTTAATCCTCGCTTCTTTTGTAAGATATAATGGGGATATTAAGGTATTCATATATTTTTGGTAAAAATTCGATCCACTAACGAATGAGATTCGGTCAATTATTTCCCGAAAAATTAGAAAAATTAGAAAAACCGGTTTCCAGAAAATCGGTAACAAAAAACAATACACTTTATGGCACTCCCCGGAAAATTCTACCCTTACTTCATATACAATTCTTTGAGATTTGGTCAATTAATTCTCGTAAAATTTGAAAAAATTTCAGAACCGGTTTCCAAAAAGATCGGTAACGAAAAATTAACCACGACATTTTCATCCCCGGGAAATTCTACCCCTATTTCATATACTTTTGGTAAAAATTTGGTCCACTAACGAATGAGTAGTTCGCGTACATACATACAGACAGACAGACAGACGACGTGACTTATATATATAGATTAGAAATAGATCGATATCTCAAATATTGAGAAAGCTACTAGCAGTAGAAACACACTTTTCTAATACCGGTCGAAAGATTTTAAAAATCGGTAACTCCTTCATCGATCTTGCCCAAATCTTAAAGAATTATATATGAAATAGGAGTAGAAAAGACTAAAGAATATAATAAAATTAGAAATAGCGCAATATTTCAAAATTTACAAAAGTTAGAGCAACCACGGGCATTTCTAAAAAAATTCAAAAATTTTAAAAAAGAACCTCTTTACCGATTATCGCCAAATTCAATACCAACCTTCTTTAAATAATACTCTATCGATTAAAAAAAAATTAAGCCCGAATATCTCTAATATTTGCGAAAGTTAGAGCAACTACGGACATTTTTAAAAAAATTCAAATTTTTTTTAAAAAAGAACCCCTCTACCGATTATCGCCAAATTCAATACCAACTTTCCTTGAATGATACTCTATCGATTAAAAAAAAAAAAAACAGCCCGATATCTCAATATTCGCGGAAAGTTAGAGCAACCACGGACATTTCTAAAAAAATTCAAAATTAAAAAAAGAAGAAAACTCCTTTACCGAATATCGTCAAATTCAATACCAACCTTCTTGAATAATACTCTATCGATTAAAAAAAAAAAAAAAAAACAGCCCGATATCTCAATATTTGCTGGAAGTTAGAGCAACCACAACATCAAATGTGCACATACACACACACACATACAAACATTTTTTTAGGCGATATTTTGACGTTTTACAACAATCTGAACATATTGGCAGAAAAAACTCAAAAACCAATCTCTGCATTGGTTTTTTCTACCCCTATTTCATATAATAATATTTTTAGTTGACTAAACCCAACTTAAACGCAATCGAAGGTTTCATATACAAAATTCACGAAAACAATGCTTCCTCTATGAGGAAGCAAAAACGGATGGCGGATAAGGAATGTGTAAAACTAAGCGCGTGAGAATCTGGTAAAATGGAGAAAATAGATAAAAAGAAGTGCATAGTAAAGAAAAAAAATATGAGGAAAAAATAAAAGAGAAGAAAGAGGCCGAAAGAGAGAAAATAATGAAAGAAGCGGGAGAAGCAACTAATGAGAAAGAAGTATGGAGATTTATAAACAAAGGAAAAAAAAGCAGAAAAGAGGTATGCGAAAGAAATAACGGAGGAGCAGTGGAACAAACACTTCATGGAGTTACTAGAGGGAGTTACGGTAAAACCGCGTGAAAAAGACAGGAAGGGAGAGGAAAGAGTAGTGAGCGAAGAAAGGCAGGAGGGAATAAAGAGAGAGAAAGTGAAGAAGTAATCAGAGAAATGAGAGAGAAGAAAGCCGCAGGCACAGATGGACTGTCAAATAAGGTATGGATTTATGGAGGCGAGAGATTGAAGGAAAAAATATGGGAGATATGCTGATACAGCATGGAGGACTAGGAGAAATAGTAGGAGATTGGAAAAGAAGGAATAATAGTACTTGATAGTAAAAAAAGGAGAAGGAAAAGAAGCGCAGGATTACAGAGGGGTGACACTTAATGAACACAAGTTATAAAATATATGCAGCAATATTGGCCTAAGAGGCTAAAGAAAGAGGTAGAGGAAAAGGGATACTACCAGAAAACACAGACAGGAGTTTAGAAAAAGGAAAGGAACAATGGAAAATATATACACACTGAACTACGTGATTGGAAGAGCTATGAGCAAGAAAAAAGGGAAGCTGGTAGCAGCATTTATAGACCTGAAAGCAGCATTCGACTCCGTGGACAGAGAAAAAATATGGGAAGTAATGAAAAGAGAAGGAATCAGTGAACAGCTGAGGGCAAGGATAGAAGACCTATACGAGGAGACAAGATGCGTAGGTGAGGGTAAAGGGAGAAAAAGGATCGTGCTTCTGGACGGTCAAAGGAGTTAGGCAAGGATGCCCACTGAGCGCTATGCTCTTCATACTTCTGCTGGCAGATATAGAGGAGACAATGAGGAAGGGACAAGACGGAGCGTAGTAGTAGGAAAAATAAAATTCTGGACATTAGCATACGCGGATGACATAGTAGCTATAGCAGAGGATGAAGAGGAGATGAAAGAATGTTGAAAAGATTGGAAAAATACTTTGACAGAAAGAAGCTAAGAGTGAACGTAGGGAAAACAAAGGTAATGAGATTTAGGAAGGGGGGAGGTAAAATGAAGAAAGTAGAGTGGAGATGGAAGGAAGAAGAAATAGAAGAGGTGAAGGAATTCTGCTATCTAGGCTACACATTCCAAAAGAACGGAGGGCTAGAGGCGCATATAAACGAAAGAGTAAGGAAAGCTACCATAGCAATGAGACAGGTATGGGGAATAGGAAAAAGGTTATTTGGAGGAGACTGGATAAGAAGGATTAAGTTATATCGATTCGCTGGTAGCAAGCATAGCTTTATACGGAGCAAGAAGTGTGGGGATGGAAAGAGAGAGAGAAAATAGAAAGAATGCATGAAAGGTATATAAGGTGGACATTGGGCCTGGACTGGAGCACACCTGGATATATGCTGAGGAAGGAAACTAAGAGAGACAAGATGAGAATAAGTGCTGGTAAAAGGGCGATGAAGTACGAAGAAAAATTGGAGAGAGGAGAAGGAAACGAGATTGCAAGAGAGTGCTGGAAGGAAATAAGAGAGAAGGTAAGGAAGGAAAAATCAAAATGGGAAGAGGAAAGAAGGAGTTTTTACGAGCGAAGAGGATATGCAGTCGAGGAGATAAAAAGGAAAAGAGGGGAGGGATGGAGCAGCATTGAAGAATTAACAAAAAGAGACAAGGACATTCAGATTCAAGAGAAGAGACGAAAGGATAAGAGAGTCAAGGTACAACAAATGGTACAAGGAGGTAGCAGAAACAGGAGGCCTGAATACCTGGAGAGAAAGAGGAAAGAAAAGTCTATGATCAGGATAGCGAGATTCAGATTAGGAAATGAGATGAGAAGTGGAAGATACTGGGAGCCAATGGAAAAAACATGCTGCAGAATATGCTGGCGCGGAGGCAGAGTCATGGGAGCATGTTTTAGAATGGTGCACAAGAGGTAGAAGAAGAGAAGAATTGGAAGGAATTAGCGAAAGAATTAAAAGAATACTAGGACAGCAAGGGTGAAGGAGAGAAATGGATGGCGGACTTGGAAAGGAGAAGAAGGCAAGCGAGCACAGTGATAGCTAAATCAGAGAGAATAAATAAATGATTTTTGTTTTCAGATACCGCAGGAGGAGAGGAAAAAGAAAGATGGAAACGAAAGATGGAATGCAAAGGAACGATAATAATTGACAAGGAGGCGATAGAGACGATAGCGGAAGGGCGAGTAGTGAAAAATGATGAAGGACTTTAAGGAGGAGATAAAAAAACTGAAAGAGGAAGTAGAGAGGCTGAAAAGGAAGGTATACAGATTGGAGCAAAGCTCAGGTAAAAGGAAGAGGGACGAGAGTGAGGAGGAAAAGGATAAGGTATGTAAGAAAAATGGTGGTACGAAGATGATGAAAAGAACGATGATGAAAAAAGAAGGAAGAATGTGATAATTAGGGTCGAGAAGAAGAGATGGGGAGGAAGTGAATTCGAAATTGGAATAAGGTGAATCAACTGTTCACAGAAGGACTTAAAGTGAGGGCGGAGGTGAAGGAGGTGAACCAGATAGGGCAGAGAGGGGAATGGATAACAATTCTGGTAAAGATGGGAAGTGAGAAAGATAGGCGGAAAGTACTGGAAGCAAGGAGGAAAGAGGGAAGCTAGAATGAAGGTGAAGATAGATGGAGATAAGTCGGTGGAGGAAAGGATCAAAGAAGGAAAGGAGAGGAAAAGAGAAAGGAAAGAAGGAGGAGGAAAGTGGGAGGACAAGGAGGTCGGCGGAGGACGAGATCGCGGAGAGGATGGAAGAAAAACTACTGATGGGTACGGACGAGGACGAGGAGGACCAGGGGGAGGGGCCGGAGGGAAGGCACTGGAAGGGATAAGGAGGGTAATAGTAGTATGGTAAGGTCGACCAAAGACCAAGTGTAGAATAAAATGGGTTACGGGTATATGTGTAAAGGGTTGGGTACGTCCCTGTAAAAACGCCATGTAAAATGTGTTTAATGAATGGATGTATAATTGTAAAGGTTTTGGGAACGTTTTCCCCGAAAAAAAAAAACGCTTTTCTAATCCCGGAAGGGGAGAGAATAAAGAATGATTGATTGATTGATATAACTTACACAAAGAGAACTTACTCGACGGAGATGTTTAAAGTTGGTTGAGGGTAAAGTCCTTCAGCGATACACGTTATTTCAACTCCATCTTTGTCATCTATAATCTTTTTCCTATATGCAAGTTCAAATTTTTCTTCTGTAGCTGTAACAAAATAAAATATAGTAAAACTATTTGTGAATAATATTTAATTTGTAATTAAATAAAATATTTATTTAATTGTAACCGTATTTAATTGTAACCGTTTTGATAGAAAGATATTATAAAACTCAATAAATAACATTTTTACTACATAAAACATTAGGATATACTCAGTATATACAGTGTATATACATCCATGTATATTACATGTACCATGTATATACTTTTGTGATGCACTGTACATATTTGGAATGTGCACCGTATGTGCAAATGTTACCACTATGATGTACATTACAGGACCTCTGTATATACACATGTACATCAAACGTATATGATTTACACTACCTATGTATATACCCATAAAACATTAGGATATATGGTTATGTACATACACTGTACGTATATCCATGTATATACTTTTGTACTGCAATGTACATACAGAGGATGTAAAATAAATATGCAAATGTTACCGAAATTATGTGCATTGAGGGTTCTTTGCATATACACGTGTATATACAATGTACGTGATTTACACTATCTATGTATATTGCGACGACGCCGGCTACCTCCGGTCTCGCCCTGCCGCGAGGAAGCGCGCCGTCGAATTATTACTAAATCTGTCAACTCGCGGAAAGTAATTATTCGTCCAGACATAAGCGATAGCTCGACCGAATATTTTCACTAAAGCTCGATATTGGGCGCCAGGTGTGGAGAAGGCCACACCACCTTACTCAAAGCTCTAACGCCAATACTTAAACGCGAGATATCTCAGGTGTGAGTTCTTTGTGACTTTAGATCGCTGTTAGATCTCGGAGGGGAGGAAGAGGGAGCGCAACGCAATTAGCATACTCAAATAATAACAATAACAAATGTAATGTATTTGAAAGATAATGGTTACTTGAGAATCCAGTACTTCAGGAATTCGGTGAATTACAGAGGTTATTTCAAAGTCAAGTTACGTCGGAATGAATCGGTGAATTACCACAGTCGCTTTTAGAATATAAATTGCCGCGGAATTACAAAGATTACTTCAAAGTTAGGTTACGTCGGAATGACTCGGCTGAATTACTCTACCGAACATAAATTACTACTCAGAATAACAAATTATTTCGAATAGAAATTACTTCGGAATAATTCGGCGGATTACTAAGGTTACTTCTCGTAATTCTAAGGCTGCGGATAAGAACGCCGAGAACATCGACTGCTATAATTTATTGCCGCGGATTACGCGGGCGCAGATACCAGACTCGATTATCCGAATGCAATACACAAGAAGACGTGACGGTACAAACGCGATACACAAGACGCAATTACACGAAACGCAATACACAATACGCGACTACACAAACGCAATACACGAAACACGATACCCAATGACTTCCCAACTGCTCAACGTTCCCAGTTGTAGTCCCGAATAAACCATCGCGACGTCTCGCAAATGGTCTAATGGCTAGACTGCGGCGTCCCGCGAAAAGCCCCGATACGACACGATATAGGTGTCTCGCGCTCTAGGATCTCATTACGCGAACCGTACTCCTCTGTTCTGCAACAATGCTGTCCGTCAGCGCGAAGGACACCCTGCCAAACGATACTCTAAATCCGACGCGGAAGACGCCCTGCACGCCACGACGTGATCACGTGGAGCCCCCGGCCCCACGACGATACTGTGTCCGGCCCGTGCGACGGGCTCTCCGCCGACTCTAAGCACGAACGAGGACGCAATCACACACACGACGCAATTACACAAAACTCTAATACACGAACGCGAAACGCTTAATACACGAACGAATACTACAACGAATTACGCGGTGACTGTCGGCCGCGTGCGACTATTCGGGCAGGGCGATTACGCATTACTCGGCCGGCCGGGCCCTCCGCCAATATTCCACTCGATAAACGCGGAACGTCTCGTTAATACAGAACGATACTCTAACGCCAGACCGACAAAGCGACAAGATACTCTAACGCGAAACGAGACGGTAATTACGCGGGAACATGCTTCCCGTGACTCTACGCGATTCTCGGAAAGGGCCTCGGCCGTCACCAGTATCTTACTTGTACCCAGACGCTGGCTACGAGATGCTCGAGTAGTGGCCTTACAGAGTTCGCAAGTTCGGCAGCCGGTCCTTCCGGGATGTCATCCTTCGCCACGCCGACACGACAGTGACGATCCTCTCGATCCTCTGACCCGGCGGGACCACGCTGGGCCCGCGCGCCTGCGCGCCGTGCTTGCAAGCCCGACCGCCGTGAGGCCCTCTGCGAGGACGGCGCTCGACTTTCCGCCCCTGTCGGCGCTCCTCTTGATTACGTCGCCCGCCGGCGGTATCTTTGAATATGCTGGGTCCGGCTGTCCAGGCCGCGACCTCGAGCCAGTTTCGACTGCCAGGCTGGCCAGGCCAAGGCAGATCGACCGGCGGCAATGCCTCGTGGCGAGCTCCGCTGATGGGCACATTCCGGCGTCGTTGGCTGATGCGTTCGCCCCGCGAAACGCTCCAA
>JASTWP010003884.1:0-15991 GCA_030770255.1 Temnothorax ravouxi
TTAAACCACGATTTATCTCGTATTTTAATATAAAATCGATATTTCGTGAACAAATATATTAATAAAATTTCTTTTTTTTTAACGAAAAATATCAATTTTTTACGCGATTGTTATCTACAAATGATTTTACGTTAAAATATTTATTTTTAAAAATTTATAGTTTAAGAAAAGAGCACACAATATGTATTAAATTTGATATATTGAAATATTCTGTAGACGTAAAATTCAAAACAATTAAATTTAATTAAAAAATATATACATGTAATTTCTGGCTTTTATTTTATTATATCTGCCGTTTATAATTATTAATTAGAAATTTTCAATCTGTAGCTACTAAATATATCAAAAAACTGGTAAATGAATTTAATTAAGAAATATAGCATGACAACTTTAGAATTTCACATTTACACGTATGACCTAAGAATAAATGTATTATTTAAATAATTGTAATCAAATTCATTATTTCAAGGCAAAACTTGAATAGCTATATATGGCAAGGGGATATTTCTGATCTAAAAGGATCAGAAATCTAGAGGTCAAAAGAATCGATTTATTTTATTTTGTTTTTTTAATCATTATAGTCTTAAGAACCTGTACCTATACAAAACGGCTCATTGTCAGTGAAATTCTAAAAATTAATTATAAAGGTTTGAAGAGATCAGTGTTTTAGTCGCAGGTTGTGTATCCTATCTCGCAGCCTCAGTTTCGTGAAGAACATTTTTAAGAGAACTTCAAACTAATTATTCAGGTTCTTATTTATTCTTTTCGATGATGACAGTAACAATGGCGATTCTTTTCGACGATGACTCGGATGACAGTTAGGATAGACCAGGGCGGAATCAGATCAATTTATCTTTCTCGGTAAAAAAGTAGTCAAAAACAAATTTTGTCATTTTATTTTATTATAGATTCTTAATCTTTGGAACTTTGGCTTGAATTTCATATAATAAAGTAATACATAAACATGATATTTCTTATTGCACAACGAAAAATTGAAAAGAAGAGAATTATCCGATTTGTATGTACGTTTGTATGTACACTGAGGGAAAAATTTTGTTGAATCAACAAAACAAATTTGCTTGGCAACATACAATCAATCGGTTTTTATTAAATCAACAAAACAATTTTACATTTTACAAAACAATTTTGTTGATTTTTCAATTTATTGATCCAATTATTTATTTTATTAAATTAAGCACACGTCTATTATTTGAACAAAATAAAATAATTGAATTTTGAAAATGGTTATACAATAGAAAACGGCCAAATTACGAGCTATTAATAGGTGTATATTTATTCAAACAACTTGACAACGAATGTGTTCGCAATATAATGGTATCATACAAAATCATTTTTTTAAAGTTAATGATCAATTTTGTTAACTCAATAAAATAATTTTATTGAATCAAGAACATTAACGTTTTTAAAAATAGTATATTTATTCAAAGAAATATATAGTTAATGTTATATTATGTATAATTGATAGTATAAAATATTTAGTTAAAAAGAACAAATCAATATAGTCCACAAACAAAATAGTTAAAAAGAACAAAACAAAAAAATATTTTGTACAAATATTTTGTTAAGCCAATCAAATCATCCGCTTGGCAACATACAATCATCCGGTTTTGTTAAATCAACAAAATTTTTTTTGAAAAAAATAATTATTTTTCTCAGTGTAGGTAATAATTTTTTAATATAATATTTCGCTACTCAAATACTTTGTTATAAACCCCTTATTTATTTAATTGATTTTTTAATTGTTTTAATTGGAGCTTTTTGTACTTATTATTTTTAAAAAATTTTTAAATCTATAAAACAGAACAATTTTATTAATCAATATTTAATTAACCGCCATTCTCTTAAAAAATTTTTTGATAAATAATAATTTATCAAAATAATTATTGTGATAGAGACAATATTACATTTATAACAAATAAATTGTTTTAACAAAATTTGTTTTTTCTATTTTGGATCAAAGGTATCGTCAAAGAAGAACAATGCAAATTGATTTTTTTAATATAAAAATCAACAATAATTAACTTTTTTATATCATAAAATATTAATAAAATCCTATGTAAAAGGACAATTCTTTAAGTTTTTATTTCTGTAAAAAAAGTTTCCTTAAATAAACACCTAAAATCGAGATATCTATATAAGACCAGAATATCCCCTTAATCAAAATACTGGGCGACAATAAGTCTCTTAGTCGTGAACAAAGGAGCAATAAGTAACAATGATAAATATATAATCCGTAATACGTGCTCCGTGAGCAAAGCTAAAATTATTTGCGAACGATAAAGGAACAACTCGTTTCGCGAAGTCGTTCGTTCCATTACCACCTGAAACGAAACTGATTAACTGAGCGGCTTCGACCTTCTTTTCCAGCGCGATTGAACAAGGTGGTTTTTTCTTTCCACAAATTGCTACGTTTTTAAAAGTTTTACAGACGGACGTAGCTACAAGAGTTCTCATTAAGCAGTTAAGCACGTTTTACCTCTGTTTCTCAACATAAATGCGCCACATTATTCCCGATAATATAATCGCAATCGCGCATGTAATTATTCGTTGCTTATGTTGAATAAACAAATGATAAAGTGAACTTCATTAGTATTAATGATCAAGTACTTATTTAACTTATTAACTTTGTCACTGATTTTCGACAAGAAATTAATCAAAACGATGCCAATCATTCTGACCCCGTAACGTTTACTTAAGATGATTACAAACATGTCATTTGACAGATAATACATTTGTACATATTAAAGAAAATACCAGTATTTCGTGCCCGACCGTTTCGATATAAGTACGTTCGTTTGCACTTTAACCGCACCTGGATTCATCGTCGCTCATCGAAAATACGCGTCACGGCCGGACAATTCGAACTTCAATCTGGCAGCCGCCACATTTACAGTGAAATGGACTGGCGTATTGCGTAATTCCATTCTATCCATCCGGTATAAATCTACCAAAGTGCACTTCACCGTGACACCTTACGCGAGTAAGAATTCCAACATTACCATTTTCGGTTAACTTGCGTTAGATATAATCTGTAATCCTCTAACAAGAGATCCTAAAAATCAGTTGCAGATAATTATGTCTTATATATAACGCGTATTATGTATAACTTTATATATAACACGGTACACATAATATAATTTAATAAAATATATAATTTAATTTATAATATAATATATAATATAATTTAATTTAATAAAACGTGAACTTTTTTTAAAAATTTAAAAACATGTTATCTCTTTTTATTTTTTTTCTTTTCTCGTATTATTTTTATATATCTCTGTTTTAGGCGACACTCAGAATTTATCAACGTATTATCATTATTAAGTGCGTTAAGATAGTTTGAATACGTTTCATTATCAAAAACATAACCGTTTTCTATCTTCGGTACCATGGTGTAATCAAAGCTGATCAAAGCTGACCGTGCAGTCTGCAGTTCTCTCGTCCCTTTCTGCGTTGCGAAAGGGCTTTGTGTTTCAGAAAAATGGAAAATTGTACGAAAATCTTAAATCTTTCTTGGCTTATGTATATATGCTGTCGCACATTTGCACCATATTGCATTTTTTATTTTCACAGAAGTTACGAAAATTTTGAATAAGAATTTATATGGACTTCCAGGTCAGTAGCTTTAGCGAATGTAAACGTGACATATTTCCATTTTCATCATTTTGCACATGCTTCGATGATTGTACATGTGTATAACGCGTCGTTACAAGATTTGTCCCACTATATTATGTATTTTGTTTTTCGCGTACTTGTTAATTAACGCAGTTTGCAAGCCGCAAACCTGATCAAAGAAAGTCGAAGGCAAAAGTGAATAACATAATTCATGAATATTTTTTAAAATAAATTTTAACATATCTCAAACTTGCAAATAGGTATCAGCATAATATTTATCGTTTTTTATTATACTTACGAAATAAAAGTATTAAGCGAAATATATACAAAATAGAGATTAAAAACAGAAAAAAAATTAAAAAACCATAGAAAGATAATGATAAAAGTAAGACGACTTTTTTCTATAAAAAAATTCTCCAAAAATCAAGCTGTGTCTTTCCTTTTATAAAACCTCGATTTGCTTCTCAATGAACGTAACGACGTTGCGGCTACGAATAATCTAATAAGACCCGCTAAGTTAAATGCTAACTTTTTTACGTAAAGCGTTTTAACGGTTTTGTCGATTATGCCGATTGATCATCCGATGTGCAAAAACGTACTTGTCAAATCCATTTCTATATTTCCATGGGACGTTTATGATTATTGAAGGATAAAGCTGTACCTTTTAATAACAATATATGTTTAAAATTAAACATATTAAAATTAAAATTAATATTTATGATAAATATGGACAGGCAAACGATTAATGCGAAACAACTTGGAAGCAACGACTATATTAAGGGCTATTATAGATGCACGACGTACATTAATAATATGCGCAATATTTGCCTAGGGTATTATACAACGCACCTGAGCTATTTCATTAAGTGCTAACTACGATGCAATTTTCTCCACCGACGGCTTTTAACACATAATATGGATAATATGGATCAATCAAGTTATTAATTTTTGATATGATAACCAGAGCATTATTAAAACTTGATAAAAGACTTAGCAATCAAGATGTTGATTAATTTAACAATATATACAAAATTAACAGTACCTATATCCAAATCAATTCGCTTAAAATTTCTGGATACAAAAGATTTTATTTTATAATTAACATTTATTCTAAAAATTGCATAATTCCAAGAGATGTCGGAATTAATCGATAGTTTGATTTCTATCGGTTATTATGCATAGTTTTGTCTTCGGTAATTTCTATCCTCGCGTTAATCCTACGCTCGTATTAAATTTCAAGCCAACGTAAGGATTGATAACCGCGTCACGGAAACATGAATGCTATTATAATATTTCGTAGCCGCGAGAGTTAACGGATTTGACATTACAATGTAGCAACGATAATTCGCTTTTACGCGAGTTTTGCGTAGAATAGCGAAACTTCGCGACAGCATCGCAGAAATAATAATCTGTTGCTCGCGCCGAGACACAAATAGAAGTTGAGCGGACGTATGCAGTCGTCAAATCTACGATGTAACTATCTCATAACTTTACATCATGCATTGTTACAGTTTCCAGTAAATAGAACGATTGATGCCACTATATAATCTAATTATATCCGCTGTATGTTTCGTAATACTGTTTAGTATTATTTATTAAATACAATCGTTTTAAAATAATATAGTTTTATAAAAAATTTTACGTTTTATTTTTAAATCAAAATATTGAAATTTTTTATGTTATTTATTTATTCAAATCAAATTTGTATATTTAGTCCATACGCCAGGTCGATTGAGCATTTTTATTCGAGGTTGATGGCTTAAGTTAACGTTTTTTTATGTTTTTTGGGTCGTAGAACAAGAATCTGTAAATAGTTTTTTCGTAAGTCGATGCAATAAAAAGTTATTAACAATTTTATTTGTTTAAATTGCCCTAGCGCGATCAAACTATACAACCTATAAACAAATAAACTAGAGAAAATTTGTTCCTCTTTTCACGACGAAACAAAATGGCGTTTGAATTTTTCCAAAATCTTGATTATTGACGGAAATATGTCAATTTTTAGGTAATTACTGCCTACGCGTCGCGGAGTACCCTAGGCGTGCGCGCTCGCGCTCAATTGTACCACACGAGTTTTGCTCCTTTAATTTTAATTTACTTTATTTTTTGGTCTTATTTTTATCCTTTTTTGCTCCTAGGGTACTCCGCGAGGCGTAGTTTGCGACGGAGTCGGCCGGAGTCGTAGCAACCTAGATTCCTCGCGAAAGTTTGACAATCATTCGAATAATTTGAATGAAAAATTTCTTGCATGCGCAGTATATCTAAGTGTATTTGATATTTCACACAATCTAGCGTACTTATGTGATATGATTATGATAGAAAAAAAAGAACTGACGTATCACAGCCCCTGAGAAATTACATTTTCAATACTCTCCGTAAGTTGTCTGTGCCAACCCATTTCAATATTTCGATTCTACGCGAAGTGGAAACGACCAGTCGAATGTCAGACCGACGAAACAGTTTAATGGCGATATGTGAAATATAAAAGCGTTGTTTAAATTATAGTTTTTTGCAAAACGGCAAAGCTTAAAAAATAAAGCTATTCGTAAACATGTATAACAAACATACTTTTTTGACAGTTTGATAGCTTGATCTATTTGCGTTGGCTCTGTATTTGACTACTGATTGACTATTTATTCGTTTGATGACGCAGCCCTTTTACGATGTCGTAGGAGAACATTTATCTCACTTTTTACAATTTATAGGTCGACTAGAATATTACACAATTATTAATATATGCTTACATAAATTGGCTTACACTAGCATTGATAACTGATAATAAGAAATATGTAATAAATTCCTTTAAAAAAATCGATTTATTATACATATATGTGATTTTCATACTATAAATTACACAAGAAATGTTTACCCAATCACCAGGTTATTTAAAAATTCGCTTTATTTAACGCTCGAAAGTCACACTGCGGTCTCAGAAATCCCAATGATATTTTGGAACTATGTTTGAAACTATCACTTATATTTTTAATGCATATTTTTTGCTAATATAATTTTATTAGCGGATTTTATGAGATACACGAACATTTGAAGCGTTAAATCCGAATCTAGATCGCGGCGGAGTCAGCCGGAGTCGTAGCAACCTAGATCCCTCTTGAAAATTTGACAATCAACAATATCTTTTATCTGGTGTGGCTGCATTCCAATATTTATTGTGAGCAACTGTAAGTACAGAAAATCTATAGTATATGTGACATAAAATATAAAAAAAATATAGATTTTTAGTACTAACAGTGAACATCGGAATGCAGCCTAATATGTCACAACCTAATCTATTGATTGTCAAATTTTCGAGGGCTCTAGGTTGCTACGACTGCGAACGACTCCGCCGCGAATCTAGATTCGGATACAACGCTTCAAATATTCGTATATCTCATAATATCCGCGAATCCGCGGGTAACCTGAATTTGAACCGCGACCTGAAGAATGTTCGTAAACTTAGGTTTAATCTCATTTGCCGAAAAACAAAAGAAATCTGATTTAACGAATCAGTATTATCGAAACAATTCCGCGGACATCTTGATTAGAGAATTAATTAAATAAGAATAATTTTATAATGCTCAAATAATTCAAAATCAATAAATAAATGAAAAGACTACAGAGCCGTAACAAGATCTTAGTGTCATAATATTTAATTTAGTCAGATAATTAACTTTAGCGTACGTTCTGACCTGACATTAGGCCTCAGTGCAATAGATTGAATCAATTACATCAATAAATAAAACTTAAAATCAGAACACACATTGTCACATAATTTTTCAGTCGTAAACAAGTTATTCCTCACACCCTTGACGTATAACATCACTAGTAACTATTTTATAATATTACTCTTGGCATGAAACACCATGGGTCTTTTTACCATACCTATACTATTTTTACGTCTCGACTTTCAATACTTCCTTTCTCGATCTTTTGAATTTAAGACAAATGCGTTTTCGACCGAAAATTATGCGACAATCCGTATTCTGATTTTAATTTTTATTTATTGATGTAATTGATTTAACCTGTTGCACTAAGAACGGCCTAAAGTCAGGCCGAACTGTACGTTTTTGTCAATTATCTGACTAAATTAAATATTATGACACTAACATCTTGTTGCGGCTCTGTGACCTCTCCATTTATTTATTGAAATTAAAAAGGATGTTTAACAATTTTGTAAAATAAATATAAAACAAATTAACAATTAACATGAAAAAATTATGAAAAAAATTATGAAATAAAACAAAAATTAGTCAAAACGATTGCGAAACAATTAAAACGTGAATGAAACAGTTAAATCAGAAATAAACAACATGATCGAGAATCAAAATAATTTATAAAACAATTTTATTTGTAAGTCATTGTTCCTTATCTCTATTATAAAGATGCATTTGACAAGTAATCATGGGACCAACTTTCCATGCAATATACGGATCCACGCAAACGGAAACTAGTTTTACGGGTTAAGTTACAAAAACATTAATTAATGAAAAACACACTCAACATGCATCTTGAAGTTTTTAAGACTTTAAGTCAGCAAGTTGATTAGCTCAAGAAAACCGTGAACATGTATTAAAAAAATCTCATTTTGTTTTTTATTACCTCCCTATCTAAAAATTTAATATGTTATGTCTGCGGTAGGTAATAATTTTGATGTTTTTATAAGATGACTTAAAATTAAATAAAATAATAAAATTTTCAGTATTTATTTTACTGATGGAGCAATTTATATGCAAAAATAATAAAAATAAAGAGATTTAATTTCAATAATAAATTTTTAATTGTTTGAAATATTTATAGATTATATTATACTTATATATTACAAAAAAAATACAGAAAATATAGAAATATATCAAAAAATTACATTTTACTAATATCCTCCGAAAATACCGAATTAACGAGAAAAAATGAATTATTTCTTTACATATTGAACTGTCACACCAATTATTCGATAGATAACTGTTACCCGATAAATGTGTATAATGATGTAAAAATGTATTTATCGCTTTACGTAATTCACATTTAAATGTCAAAATAATTTAATTTCATAACGGCGCTCGTGTCATTTCGTGCGAAATACTTCAGAGTTGTTAATAAATTATTATTCTGTCTTTGGAGGATCCTGCTTTTCTGCTTAAATAATTTAAGCAGAAAAATTCGAAATTTATCCGTTCCAGACACAAATTTTAGCAATTTTCAAACTGCGCACTATTACTCGCTACTTTTATTTTTGCCCGACTTTGCATTGTCCTAAATATTGCTCAATAAATATTTAACAACAAAAGTATTATCAAGTATATAAGTTAACAGTGTTTACACACTTGTAGACAAACGTTTAAAGGTTTCATAGCTGCATTTAAATTAATTGTAACTATAAAAGCCATTATTAACAGATTTACCTTAGGTGCGCACTATTATCCCACTTTCCCCTATACAGGAAATTTTTTGGGAATTGCAAAACAATTTTTTAGATTTTTCCCACGTGTAATACTTCAATTTTCGTTCCAATAGAAAAATTTGTTCCTCAGCAGTTTCCGAGGGATGAAATACATTCTCCGCGAGAAAGTTTCTAAAGATCATTATGCCTATCAACAGACACGAAATAGTTAGCGATGACATTTTCGAGTGTGACATTTGATCGCATATATAAAATGTTTTGACAAGAACACAAATATCTTTGATGCGGACTTAACCACATTTAATAAAATACATCATCATATAATCCAATTTCTATCTTGATTACGCAAATATCTTGTGCGACTAATGCCAATAATTAATTTTATTAACAGGTGGTTGCGCATCATTTGGGCATTCTTGTTACGGCGGTCATGGCAAAAGATTCGATTCGACTATGCAGCGCAACACTTTACAAGACCGTGCCAGCCAGAATGTTCAAGAAGCGCCATTACCGAATGACAAATTATTTTACGTTCTTTCGAACAATAATAAATTACGGAAACGACCTGAGGCTTTCATGGAAACTGACGAAGACGACATGAAAGACAATCAGCAAGACGACGTTCTTCCTCTATCTGCTATATTGAATCAATGGGTAAGTGTGTTTCTATAACGGATAAGCGTTGAGATATAATAATAGAATATAAAAACTAGTCTATAGATAAGAAACAAAATGTTCTCTAAAATAGCAGAAGTTCTCTAACGACTGAAAAATAAGAAATATTCTTGCGTTAGTAGAGCCTCTACTTTGTGCTAGTTACAAATTCTACGAAACTATATAGAAATAAGAAAGGATATTTTAGCTATTTAAATAGCATGAGGCAACAAGGACAAGAATATCTAATAAGACTGTATTTTTCAGATGGCGTTGCATCCTCGCTCCATTCGACGGAAAAAAATGACTTTGTAGGAAAAACACGAAAAAGTGAACATATATTACTGGCATGAATAATTATGTTATAAAAATTAATAATTTATTCCATATATTTTTTTTTCTTTAATTTCAACATTATTTTATCAGAAAAATGTGTGCATTGGCTTTTAGTTTCAGTTCATTGTTATAATAATTATTAGATTTGTTAAAAATTCTATTAAAAATTAATAAAATAATATAAGATATTATAGTTTTCATATTTTAAAAAGCTGTATTTTAATTTTGCTTGACAGTAATGTGGACACTGTAATTTGGTCAGTAATTTGGTCTTTCACTTTAGTATGAAACGTGCGAGTAGTTATAATTAAATATAGTAATTATAATTAAATATACTAAGCCGTATCTGCCGTATCAGCCGTATCAGCTACATCAGCCGTATAAGAGTATAAGCTAATTAAAATCTTAATACAAATAATTTCTTTCGGCTATATGATAGACATTCGCTAATGTAAACGAAATTGCTTAGTTTTGGCATACGCCCCTTTTAGAAATTTAATGCAGTTTTTGATTGGTTATTGGGCAGTTAGACTGAATTTTTCTAGTAACTAGTGAAAACTGTTTGGGTTTCCAATCAAGATGTAACGCTTTTCGCGCAATTACTGCACAAAAAAATGTACAAATTCTGAATTTAGTTAAGTTACTTAGCAGTTACTAGTTAACATGCAGGACAATATAACCATATATCTGTATCTTAATACTTTTAATAATTTATTATTGTAAATATTATTGTAAATGAGGTATTCTATATGACACTATCCATTTTCCGATCTTCCATATTTCATTAATAAAGTCTTCATTGGACTCTGTATCAAAGCTTTAATTCTTTTATTTATAATTTATATCAACAGAATAATTTGATGTCTATGACTACGATAGACGTAATAAGAGCCTACGTTTTGTTTTCTGCTATCAGTCTACGGCTGCGTTCGGAAACGCTACCCTGAGAGTAGACCCAGGTAGTAGTGATGGCGGCAGGATGCAAGTAGTTTCCAATGACCATTAATTAATATAAAAATACATAATAATAAAAATATATAATTAAAATTATAATAGAAGAATATAAATATAATTAGCATCGATTATAATAAATTAGCGGTAATAGAATTCAGCATCGAACTATGAATTCATGATGAAGTCGTTCAAACGCACAATTCGCCACTGAAAATAAGTTGGTGCTAGAAGTTTTTATTTTTTAAATAAACAATAGCTTAAACGATTGCTCTTTAATTAACCCTTTAGAATCAAGAATTGCTCCTTATTTAAAATTAATATTTTTTAAAATACTGACAAAAAACGTAAAATTTATAATTATGAATTAAAAACATATTTGTAATAACTTTGTGCAACTAAATCCAGCATAAAATGATTGCTCCTTATTGCTCCATTATTACTTTAATACTTTATTGCATTTTTATTAAAAAATTAACAAATTTATTATTTTATAAGTGACGACGCAGCTATATTTTTCAATAAAAGTGCTAAAGTATCATACAAAATTAATTATACGAATGGAGCGATTGAATATCCCACTAGAGCAAGCAAGGATCAATTATTCTACGAAAAATCTCAATATTGGTTATAGAGTTAAACTCTTTAAAATATAGTTACAAACAACAGAGTTGTTATATTACGTTTAAATATATCCGCCGTTAGCTGCCGAACCATATATAGTTGCAATAGGCAGCTGCGTCCGTCACTTGTGAAATAATAAATTTGTTAATTTTTTAATAAAAATAATGCAATCAATTATTAAAGTAATAATGGAGCAATAAGGAGCAATCAAGGAGCAATCATTTTATGCTGAATTTATAGTTGCACAAAGTTATTAAAGTTATTAAAAATATGTTTTTGAATGATAATTATAAATTTTACGTTTTTTGTAAATATTTTAAATACAAAGTGTAACCCGGGTCAAGTTTCCGAACACAGCCTAATAAGGCAGTTACTGCAGTTAAAAAGAGATAAAGAGTGAATAACCGAAGGTTACGGTTAACCGACTTTGAAATTCACGTGCAATTTCTCTCGAGATTATATTATATCTCCTATAATTTGTGACAACGTTATTTTCCGTAGATAACCGCGAATGCTGCATAAATCTTGTCGCTTGTCGGTAACGTTTACCATCATCATGTAATAGCAATAGTTGCTCTTCGTTTTATCATCCGCTGTCGGAAAATCAACGACATTTTGTATTCGGGCAATGTTAAATTATAAAAATCTGTCGAATGTATACATTAAAGGCACCTATCTTGATGTTTATAGTGTTATTATATTTTTTGCAAAATAAATGTCTATTAATGTCAAATTAGAATACGATTCTAACGAATATTATTGTACTGTTAATAATTATTTATTTATTATTTTTACATTCCTGTAATAATTAGAACGAGAAACATAGAAATTATGATACTATCGGTATCGATACTATTACATAATAAGCATCTATTTTATTTTATTTATTAATCTTATTTACGCGTAATGTAATAATAGTTTGATTAATTTATTATATGTATACATATTTTTAGTAATTTACTACTATAATTTCTAGTAATGTAATGATTGCCTAAGTTGCAATCAACGGTTTTATTTATAAATTTTGACTTATTTGTAAAGAATCATTAAGTGAAATAAATATTGGCGGACACCTAGAAAATATGAAGACTGAATTAAATATTTGAGACTATTTTACTTTTTTATATAGCAATACACACTTTTACAAAGATTTCATTGATACGCGTTTTAATTTAGTAATTTATTTTTAATATGCATGTATTGGTTGATATAAGATCAAGGTTTCAGAGATCAAAGTTTATTCGATAAGACTTACAGAGTAGAAGGAATTAAGGTAAAAAACATCAAATTTTACACAGATAATTATTATTCTATGTAGCACTAGATATACATATATGCAGTCTCTTTTGTTGAAAGAAAATGCTGCAGTGTAATTAGTGAAATATGGTTATCGTTGAATATTTTTCAAGAAAATAGACAAATGCTTCTTGTTAGACAAGGACAGGTATAGATATAATATAACATAGAAAACAGGATTAGAAATGTTGACATTACCGACGTTGAGAAAGTTCGGCCTCCACTATAGGATTCCCTTAAAAATTAAAACCAGCAACAACGCGTCTATTCATCGACAAGAACTTTGTGATAATGTGACTGTGCGTGCCGTTTTTAAACTAAACATTACAGACATGCGTTACGCGTGCGCTAATATTTACTTCAATATTATACTATTACTATTACATATTACACTATTAACCCTTAACATACAAAATTGTCAAAATATGCGATGACAAACGAAAATAACTTCACGAAGTAAGCTCAGTAAGAAAACCAATTAGCATCGCGGATAAAAAAACAAGAATGGACTTTCCATATGCCTTTTTTTAGAAAGGGATTCGCGCTGCATAGATCGTAAGTATTTCAAATAGTTTGTTGAATGCACTTTATTTTATGGTTTATTATAACATATTATAATATTATTATCCCCGTAACCACAAGTATTCCGACAATGAGAGACACATCTTTTACTCTATCTAGAATTCTCAAAGGAGAGGGTTCTAGATAGAGTAAGATGTCTCATTGTCAGAATTAATCCAGACACATATTGTTGTCTAGTATATATTATGACATTATACTTTAAATGGCAGGTTCTCCATTAATTGCAGCTAGCACTTTCTCGCTTTTCAGGATCATCACATGAGTACTCTCAATGTAATGTACTTTCACCACATTTTGAGTTACCTTAAATAATTATGTATTTTATTAACAAAAAGTTTCGTTGAAATTTGAAACTTATTAAATACAGATTAGATAAATCTTTTTGAAATACCTTCTGCAAACCATAATCTTCTTTAAATGGTATATGCAAGGAGTACGCAGATTTTAGCAATATTATGGAAGATCTAATAGGCGGCAACGTAGAGGGATCATATTGCCGAATTGCGGATATATTTTTATAAACTGTTGTACACAACGTCTTTAAATTTGCAGGTGAGAGTAACGTATTCGTAGCTTAAGAATTGTTTGGCGAAAATATTATATCTTTCTTCCCAGGTCTTACATTTCTTCAATTCCATTAGAATCTACCAAATTATATATTTTATTTTTAATATACATCTACCGCTCATTAATTTCAATACACCGCCAGATTCGTCTTGATTTCTTTGTAAAGGATGAACATGATACGTGCTGTGAAAATAAAGGGATATATCGTACTGCAGTTGGTACACTGCCCGTCAATGATTCCTTTCCAGAGGTAAGGGGGGAACATACAAGATTTATATGTTCCCCCCTTATTCCAGGAAAGGAATCATTGACGGGCAGTGTGACTCGGAGTTACCGATCCGCGGTAGCATTCGAGTGTGTTGCGAAAGAGGGCTTAGTTAGCGTTCGCGCTCGCCCGTAGTAAGTAGATCGCGTTCGTGACTTCGTGTCCGTCCGCGATTCCCGAGAATCCCGAGGACAGTTCGTTCCGATCGGCATTTGAGAGCGAAAGCAATAGCGTGCAAAGGAAAGTATTAGAATAAAGCGTTGTCATAGATAAATGTTCCTGGTTATTTATGTGCACCCGACTCTATTCCGCATCAACGTTAAGAGCGAATTAACATGTGTTTTGCACATAAATGAATACACTTGCTGTTATAAACACTTCACTTGCATGCATCGTTTTTTTAGATATTATTTATATAAAAATCCTTGAAAACTGTAGTTTAAAAAAAACGGAGCTAACAGCCGAATAGTGTCTGATCCCTGGAAATAAAGAAAATACGCGCGCAAGGTTGCACCTAATGCATGCAAGTGTTAAAAGTGTTTATAACAGCATTCATTTCTGTGTAAAACACACGTATTATGTTTATCCTTTACAGAGAAGTCAAAGAATCTAGATATGAAATTAAAATTAATAAGCGGTAGTGTAAGTCTTACTTTAAAATGAGAAATACTTGAAACAAAAGACTATAAGATTGATACTTGATACTACCCCTATAAAGAAGACAAAAATTATAATATTTAATTTTGGTACTTAAAATTAAGGGAAAAAAAAATACTTTTTTACTGCTTCCTGCTGAATAAACCTCCATGATATTGGTTAGAACAACAATCTGAAGGTCTTCATTAGAATTTGATGTATAATGTTTGTACATCATTTGTATTTGTTCAGGAGCGCCGTCAATGAGAACTAGTCGGCCTTTAAAATTCATAGCCTCCAATCTTCTGGTTAACTCAATTGCAATTATAGATCCGAAAGAATATCCCACCATTACGAAATCTTTCCCACCTCTCAGTTTTGGTAATATGTACTAAAAAAAAAGAGCGAGTGTATCTAATAAATTTTATGCCTTTTAAACAAAAAAATTCTTCGTCAATATAATAGCAAATTACTAATTGCATACGTTTATGAGATGATCAGTCGTCTCCGATATAATGTTCGTAGCATCGATGTTGTTTGTATTATAATGCAAGGTCGTTATTGAAAATTTAATATTTGGTATTAAATGATTGAATATGGTTCCACATCCGTCGATACCTGGTATAAGAAATACTTCGGTCGTAGTTTTTGATTTTTTAGTTGAGAAATCTAAACAGGCTTCTGAAATGAAATCTTCGTTTTTTAGAACACCAACTAAAAATTTCATAACGTCTGGCTCTACTGTATCGAATTCCTTCTTATCTTGCGTATTATCGTCGCTAACATTTGCATTGGATATCTTATTGAGCTTTGCAAAGGTGAAGATTTCGTATCTCCGGCGCAGTCAAAAAAATGTCGAAACTCTCGTTCCAGAGTTTGCTTAATTTCCACGACCATCATGGAGTCCATTCCAAATTCGGCCAGACTTAAATTTTGACTTACAACCTTCATGTCCTTTATGTCTATATAATATAAAAAAATTATTATGATTTATACCGTAATGTATTATTACTTAAACTGGTTTAGTAAAAAATATATATTAAGTATGTACG
>JASTWP010003885.1:0-15934 GCA_030770255.1 Temnothorax ravouxi
TTTGTCAAATTTCAAATAAAAAAATGTTAATAAACCGGAACCGAAAAGACTAATTTGCGCAATACCGATACTTTTGTTAGCTAGAAAACCGAAACAGAAACCAAAACTTTTATTAAGTATTGAATGGCATCTACACGCAGAAAATTTTTCTCGAATAATGTAGAATACACATAGTAAAATTTACTAGATTTGCATCGCACCGGTAGGATATACGCGTATTCAACCGGAAATTCATATATGACAACAGAAAAGTAATAGTTTGACCAGATACATTTTGTAACTCTAAAGGTAAATTGCCATACTAACAAGGAAATATGAGAAACGTAAAAAAAGTCCCATACTAACGTTGTAGCTTGAATTGCGCGTTGTTTCTTAAGACAGTATAAGAAAAAATATAATCTAGGGTGGTACCTACTGTGAACTGTATAGAAATATTCGTTACGTATCTGGCAATAGTCTATGTTCTTCATAAAAATGCGATAGTAACCGCGGACATTATATATGTTCTGTGACCGCGGACACGCGGACTGTGCACGATCGTCAATCTGAAGCACAATGTATAGCAAAACCAGCACGAGCGATTACGAGGTAAGAAAAGTCTCATCCAATATTTGCTGCGTTCAGCATTGCAAATCTTAGATGCGAGCTAGCAGAGAGAGCTTGAATCACGTGATCCTCAACCAATTTAAGAACCAAGATGTAAATTGCCGAACGATTTTCGAGGTTAAAAGTACATTCGACGCCTCGGATTTGCATTGCCGAACGCAGTATAATTGAAGTTATTTTTAAGAAGATTATATGTTACAAGAATTCACATAGCACTAACTTCCAAACGCCCTTGGAATGTCCTTATGACGTAGAACGTTCCTTGGAGGTTAGTGCTGTGTAAGAATATCGCGCTACGATATTATTTATATTTTTTCTACTATTTATGAATAGTTTCTTGTTATTTTGAAATAAGTAAAATACATATAATTTTTATTTATAGCTACCAGACATAGTCAATTTAGACACTGCATCTTGTAATGCACAAGGCTTTATTTTTCCATCGAAGCCTGGATCTTCATACCTTTGCAACGATAGTCAATCCCAACATGTCTGTGAAGTTGGCCCCCCTTTTTCAAAATTCGGAAATTTTTATTAGAGTTCTGGATTCCCCAGCAAGAGTTCTAGAGTTCTCTATGGTTTTTAAAAAGAGTTCCGTCATTTAAAGTGATGAAAACACCATTTTAAAAATGGGGGGGCTAACTTCACGGCGCCCCCCATTTTTGAAAAAAATGAATTTTTTATGGTAGTTCCGGATAGATTTCGATGAGTTCTAGAGTTCCCTATAGGTTTTAGAAAGAGTTCCGTTCAAATAAGCTCAAAAATCGATGTCAAAGTTGAACAAAAAATTTCCACATTTTTTTAAAATTAATTTTTTATGGTAGATTCAGAAAGATTTTGATGAGTTTTAGAGTTCCCTATAGGTTTTACAACGCTACGATCAATATTTCGAAAGTTACAGCCCTTTAAAGTGCCACACCTCGAAAATTTTCTAAGTCCCGAAAGGTAATTTTTTTTTTTCGGAAATCGGCAGTTTTTGCGGGAGTTCTGGTGGCCCCCTGAAGAGTTCTATCGAAAACTATTAGGGTCTGAAACGATCCGACCAGTATTTCAAAAGTTACAGCCCTTCAAAGTGCGCACCCTAAAATTAAAAAAGTGCGCACTTTGAAGGGCTGTAACTTTTGAAATACAGGTCGGATCGTTTCGGACCCTAATAGTTTTCGATAGAACTCTTTGGGGGGCCACCAGAACTCCCGTCAGAACTCCGGAAAAAAAATTATTTTAATTTTAGGGTGCGCACTTTGAAGGGCTGTAACTTTTGAAATACTGGTCGGATCGTTTCGGACCCTAATAGTTTTCGATAGAACTCTTTGGGGGGCCACCGGAACTCCCGCGAGAACTGCCGATTTCCGAAAAAAAAAATTACCCCTTGGGACTTAGAAAATTTTCGAGTTGCGCACTTTGAGGGGCTGTAACTTTTGAAATACCGGTCGGATCGTTTCGGACCCTAATAGTTTTCGATAGAACTCTTTGGGGGGCCACCGGAACTCCCGTCAGAACTCCGAAAAAAAATTATTTTAATTTTAGGGTGCGCACTTTGAAGGGCTGTAACTTTTGAAATACTGGTCGGATCGTTTCGGACCCTAATAGTTTTCGATAGAACTCTTTGGGGGGCCACCGGAACTCCCGTCAGAACTCCGGAAAAAAAATTATTTTAATTTTAGGGTGCGCACTTTGAAGGGCTGTAACTTTTGAAATACTGGTCGGATCGTTTCGGACCCTAATAGTTTTCGATAGAACTCTTCGGGGGGCCACCGGAACTCCCGCGAGAACTGCCGATTTCCGAAAAAAAAAATTACCCTTGGGACTTAGAAAATTTTCGAGTTGCGCACTTTGAGGGGCTGTAACTTTTGAAATACTGGTCGGATCGTTTCGGACCCTAATAGTTTTCGATAGAACTCTTTGGGGGGCCACCGGAACTCCCGTCAGAACTCCGGAAAAAAAATTATTTTAATTTTGAGGGTGCGCACTTTGAAGGGCTGTAACTTTTGAAATACTGGTCGGATCGTTTCGGACCCTAATAGTTTTCGATAGAACTCTTTGGGGGGCCACCGGAACTCCCGTCAGAACTCCGGAAAAAAATTATTTTAATTTGGGGTGCGCACTTTGAGGGGCTGTAACTTTTGAAATACTGGTCGGATCGTTTCGGACCCTAATAGTTTTCGATAGAACTCTTTGGGGGGCCACCGGAACTCCCGTCAGAACTCCGGAAAAAAATTATTTTAATTTTGGGGTGCGCACTTTGAAGGGCTGTAACTTTTGAAATACTGGTCGGATCGTTTCGGACCCTAATAGTTTTCGATAGAACTCTTCGGGGGGCCACCAGAACTCCCGCGAGAACTTCCGATTTCCGAGAAAAAAAATTACCCCTCGGGACTTACAATAAGTGTCTGACCAATATGTCAAAGGTTACAGCCCCTCAAAGTGCGCAACTCGAAAATTTTTAAGTCCCGAGGGGTAATTTTTTTTCTCGGAAATCGGCAGTTCTCGCGGGAGTTCTGGTGGCCCCCCGAAGAGTTCTATCGAAAACTATTAGGGTCCGAAACGATCCGACCAGTATTTCAAAAGTTACAGCCCTTCAAAGTGCGCACCCCAAAATTAAAATAATTTTTTTCCGGAGTTCTGACGGGAGTTCCGGTGGCCCCCCAAAGAGTTCTATCGAAAACTATTAGGGTCCGAAACGATCCGACCAGTATTTCAAAAGTTACAGCCCTTCAAAGTGCGCACCCTAAAATTAAAAAATTTTTTTTTCGGAGTTCTGACGGGAGTTCCGGTGGCCCCCCGAAGAGTTCTATCGAAAACTATTAGGGTCCGAAACGATCCGACCAGTATTTCAAAAGTTACAGCCCTTCAAAGTGCGCACCCCAAAATTAAAATAATTTTTTTCCGGAGTTCTGACGGGAGTTCCGGTGGCCCCCCAAAGAGTTCTATCGAAAACTATTAGGGTCCGAAACGATCCGACCGGTATTTCAAAAGTTACAGCCCCTCAAAGTGCGCAACTCGAAAATTTTCTAAGTCCCAAGGGGTAATTTTTTTTTCGGAAATCGGCCGTTCTCGCGGGAAGTTCCGGTGGCCCCCCGAAGAGTTCTATCGAAAACTATTAGGGTCCGAAACGATCCGACCAGTATTTCAAAAGTTACAGCCCTTCAAAGTGCGCACCCTCAAAATTAAAATAATTTTTTTCCGGAGTTCTGACGGGAGTTCCGGTGGCCCCCCAAAGAGTTCTATCGAAAACTATTAGGGTCCGAAACGATCCGACCAGTATTTCAAAAGTTACAGCCCCTCAAAGTGCGCAACTCGAAAATTTTCTAAGTCCCAAGGGGTAATTTTTTTTTTCGGAAATCGGCAGTTCTCGCGGGAGTTCCGGTGGCCCCCCGAAGAGTTCTATCGAAAACTATTAGGGTCCGAAACGATCCGACCAGTATTTCAAAAGTTACAGCCCTTCAAAGTGCGCACCCTCAAAATTAAAATAATTTTTTTTCCGGAGTTCTGACGGGAGTTCCGGTGGCCCCCCAAAGAGTTCTATCGAAAACTATTAGGGTCCGAAACGATCCGACCGGTATTTCAAAAGTTACAGCCCCTCAAAGTGCGCAACTCGAAAATTTTCTAAGTCCCAAGGGGTAATTTTTTTTTTCGGAAATCGGCAGTTCTCGCGGGAGTTCCGGTGGCCCCCCGAAGAGTTCTATCGAAAACTATTAGGGTCCGAAACGATCCGACCAGTATTTCAAAAGTTACAGCCCTTCAAAGTGCGCACCTCAAAATTAAAATAATTTTTTTCCGGAGTTCTGACGGGAGTTCCGGTGGCCCCCCAAAGAGTTCTATCGAAAACTATTAGGGTCCGAAACGATCCGACCAGTATTTCAAAAGTTACAGCCCCTCAAAGTGCGCAACTCGAAAATTTTCTAAGTCCCAAGGGGTAATTTTTTTTTTCGGAAATCGGCAGTTCTCGCGGGAGTTCCGGTGGCCCCCCAAAGAGTTCTATCGAAAACTATTAGGGTCCGAAACGATCCGACCAGTATTTCAAAAGTTACAGCCCTTCAAAGTGCGCACCCTAAAATTAAAAAATTTTTTTTTCGGAGTTCTGACGGGAGTTCCGGTGGCCCCCCGAAGAGTTCTATCGAAAACTATTAGGGTCCGAAACGATCCGACCAGTATTTCAAAAGTTACAGCCCTTCAAAGTGCGCACCCCAAAATTAAAATAATTTTTTTTCGGAGTTCTGACGGGAGTTCTGGTGGCCCCCCAAAGAGTTCTATCGAAAACTATTAGGGTCCGAAACGATCCGACCGGTATTTCAAAAGTTACAGCCCCTCAAAGTGCGCAACTCGAAAATTTTCTAAGTCCCAAGGGGTAATTTTTTTTTCGGAAATCGGCAGTTCTCGCGGGAGTTCCGGTGGCCCCCCGAAGAGTTCTATCGAAAACTATTAGGGTCCGAAACGATCCGACCAGTATTTCAAAAGTTACAGCCCTTCAAAGTGCGCACCTCAAAATTAAAATAATTTTTTTCCGGAGTTCTGACGGGAGTTCCGGTGGCCCCCCAAAGAGTTCTATCGAAAACTATTAGGGTCCGAAACGATCCGACCGGTATTTCAAAAGTTACAGCCCCTCAAAGTGCGCAACTCGAAAATTTTCTAAGTCCCAAGGGGTAATTTTTTTTTTCGGAAATCGGCAGTTCTCGCGGGAGTTCCGGTGGCCCCCCAAAGAGTTCTATCGAAAACTATTAGGGTCCGAAACGATCCGACCAGTATTTCAAAAGTTACAGCCCTTCAAAGTGCGCACCCTAAAATTAAAAAATTTTTTTTTCGGAGTTCTGACGGGAGTTCTGGTGGCCCCCCAAAGAGTTCTATCGAAAACTATTAGGGTCCGAAACGATCCGACCTGTATTTCAAAAGTTACAGCCCTTCAAAGTGCGCACTTTTTTAATTTTAGGGTGCGCACTTTGAAGGGCTGTAACTTTTGAAATACTGGTCGGATCGTTTCAGACCCTAATAGTTTTCGATAGAACTCTTCAGGGGGCCACCAGAACTCCCGCAAAAACTGCCGATTTCCGAAAAAAAAAAAATTACCTTTCGGGACTTAGAAAATTTTCGAGGTGTGGCACTTTAAAGGGCTGTAACTTTCGAAATATTGATCGTAGCGTTGTAAAACCTATAGGGAACTCTAAAACTCATCAAAATCTTTCTGAATCTACCATAAAAAATTAATTTTAAAAAAATGTGGAAATTTTTTGTTCAACTTTGACATCGATTTTTGAGCTTATTTGAACGGAACTCTTTCTAAAACCTATAGGGAACTCTAGAACTCATCGAAATCTATCCGGAACTACCATAAAAAATTCATTTTTTCAAAAATGGGGGGCGCCGTGAAGTTAGCCCCCCCATTTTTAAAATGGTGTTTTCATCACTTTAAATGACGGAACTCTTTTTAAAAACCATAGAGAACTCTAGAACTCTTGCTGGGGAATCCAGAACTCTAATAAAAATTTCCGAATTTTGAAAAAGGGGGGCCAACTTCACAGACATAATCCCAACGACCCCAACCCACAACATGCAAACTATTAGAGGATGCAAGTTTCTCAAGTAATGATAGTAGTGATCCGTTGACCGGAAAAAATGTACAAGTTAGTAATGAGAACAGTGATGAATCGGTACGTATATTTACACGCACACCTCCACCCACCCACCGATTTTGTCTAATTAATAGAAAAAATATTTGTGATTTCTTAGATGAACGTATGTGCATTCTCCGTAATGTAGATAATTATTCACTTTTGGCATTAAAAGATGTGAGTAAATCTGGTATAGTTAGTCAGTGTGTGTTCAATGATTCAGATTATTTTCACGTTACAAAAAATTTATGTGTAGATGTTATGCATGACATTTTAGAAGGTGTATGCAGATACGATTTGGCGTTATTTCTAAATTATTTTATTGATAAGAAATACTTAGCTTTAATAGACGTTAATACTAGAATAAGATTATTTCGGTACAGTCACAAACATAATATTAATAAACCTGTGGAAATCACAGAACAAAACTTAAAAAATAAAGTAATCATAATGAGTTCTGCCGAAATGTTGTTATTAGTAAGGCATTTCTGTTTAATTATCGGCTCTTTTATTCCACAGGAAGACGAATGTTGGCAGCTTGTTATTCTTTTAAAGCAAATAATCGACATTACAACTAGTTCAAGAGTTCATTGTGAAACGTATCATTTATTAGACACTATTATTAATGAATATTTAACTTTATTAAATAACAAATTCCCAGGCAAAATAAAACCAAAACATCACTTTTTAATTCATTATGCTCGAATAATGAAGCTTGTCGGTGTATTATAGAAAACTAATTGTATGCGATATGAAGGTAAACATATAGAAGGGAAAAAAACATCCCAAGCTACAAATAGTCGAGTAAATATTTCAAGAACAATAGCTATAAAACATCAACTGCTTTTAAACTACAGGTTGCAATATAATATTTCATTCTGCCATTTGTTAACTCTTGGACCAGTTGCCCAAAAAAATGTACGCGAAATACCTTTTAGTAATAATTGTATTATACCTTTTCAAGTAGAATTTAACATATTAGTTGCTAAGTGGATATGTTATAACAATAATATTATTAACAAAAAAGCTGTTATCGTTATATTCAACGAAGAAAGAGTAGATTTTTATTTTGTGCACACTATTATTATTAATAAAAAACAAAATGACTTTCTTATTTTAACTAAACGAATGTTACAGTGCTATCTAGATAAACATGTACAATCCTACAAAATTTATGATAATACTTGTTTTGAGTGGGTTTATTTAACTAAGGACAATTTATTTGATTATGTTGTAACGCATTGCGTTAAGCTTAGTGAAAGCGAAAATTATATTGTTAAACAATGGTTTTAAAAAAATACCAAATAAATGAAATTGTCACTAAAAAGTGTGTATTTATATATATCAGTATTTATATATATAAAATTTAATTATCCTCAGTATTTTTATTACCATTAAGGTAATTATACATATTGCAGCATAGTATGGAGAGAAGACATATTTAGTATGGTAATTTTTCTTTTACGTGCGTTCTACATATACCTAGTAAAACGCGCTCTCGAAAAAGTCCCATACTTGATGGAAATATTTACTTCTGCGTATAGTTTTATTCTTTGCTCTCTAAATTTCCTATACTTTCTTAAAATCTTTTGCATATTATGACTATATCCTAGCCGTGCAAGATTAATATGGTATTTACTTTGTTCGTGTATTCTTGTATTTTCGAGAAAAATTTTCTGCGTGTATTCGTATATCATTGAACATTACCCGTACTATAGAACCGCGGATAAAAAAAGCTGGCAAGGTTCTGTACGGAACACATTGAGTAAAAAATTCATTAAAATAAAGAAAAAAAAGCTGGGAAAGGTTTCTTCTGGAAGATATATCCAGACGATTTTTGAAAATGAGGTGCCAACTTTACAGTGGCACACGCAGTATGCACATGTAAATAATTTTATTTAATAAAAATTTCAAAAAAATTTTAACAAAACGGAACCGGAAAAAAACTAAGTTGCGCATATATTATAATCTATTGCCTTGAAAAGGATAGGCTCGGAAATGGATAAATTCTAGAGCCTAGAAAACATTTTTGTAATTTATGTAAATAAAAGTGGTCAGCCACTTCCCTCACCTCCTCATTACTCAAAACTACTAATTGTCAAAATACAAAATATATGTGAAAAATAGATCTATAATTTTAAATTAAAGTCCATTAATGCTTTGCACACAATTATTGATACAATTATTATCATAATTACGTATTAGAATCATAAAATAAAAAGCTGATAATATGTAAATAATTTAATTTAATACAAATTTCAAATAAAAAAATTTTAATAAACCGGAATCGAAAAAACTGCAGTAATTTGCGCAATACCGATACTTTTTTTAGCTAGAAAACCGAAACAGAAACCGAAACCTTTATTAAGTATTTTAATGTACCGAAACCGGAATCGAACCGATATTTTCGTCCGGTCCGGGTCCCTGCTTGAAATTGTTGAGAACAATTTTATAATCGCACAACGACGCGTGTAGATGAATCACGCGCTCGTCGCGTCTCAGAAACACCTAATTAAAATAAAGCAATAAAGAGCGAGCAATCGATGCTTGCTTCGTTGTCACCATTGTTATATAAATCCGCGACTCAGTCATTCGATCGGACGAAAATCCCTGTCGTCGATCCAGAATTTTATGCGACACCCAAGCGCTCGCTACGTAACGCTATTTTTCTCCCGCCGCGTTGTACAAAGAATTGCTCGAGAAAGCTAATCCCTCGCCGAGTTTCTCATTCCTAAAGCCAAAGTCTCATAAATTCAGCGAATCTCTCTCAATGCGCGCTAAGATTTAGTAGTAAAAAAAAAAAAAGGGAAGAGCCTCGAAGGGGTGAGTCACTGCAGTCCGACAGTCCGGATTATTGCAGTATTAACCCTCATCTCGACGAGATTCTGAAGTTTTCTTGCGAAATCTTAACGATCTGTCTCGTCTTCGAGTTTTCTTCGCGTTTGCTATAAATACGGCAACGCCAGATATTTCTACTATATAGTTGAATAAATTGGTATCGATTTGTTATGACTTTACAAACATTAATCGATAATAAAAAAGCAGAGCTTTCTCTCGAAACAATCAATTTTTAAATGCTTCATGGTTGATTATAATGAAAGAAAAGCGCGATGATCACAGTGAATTCACGTTTAAGTTGAAATTTACACACCTTCTTCTATCTACATTTTGCAACATGCGAGTTTTCAATACTCGGACCGGACCGGACCGGAAAAAAACTAATTCGTGCAATAAAACATTACAATAAAAAATAACTCACCGGCCGATGCGCAACAGCGGAGTTGTAATTCTGCGTAGATCTGTAACAAAAGAAATATTTTTATATTACAGCACCGTCCAAGATAATCGATACTTAAATAATTATTGCACCCGTTTTTAAAACATTATTTTAACAAATATCTGATTTTTAAATGCAAAAAAACAATCGCGGCGGCCGCCGGCGCCGCAAGCGGCTGGATATTTCCACGTTAACTAGTTCGCATAATTAATTCGCGAAAAATTGTGCAAATAATATTGCGACCGTGCGAATAAGAGAGAGACGCAACGTTCGCGACGTAATATCTCTTCTCACATATCTCGCATACGCCGGAGATCGGACTCGGCCCGAAATTACACCGAAGTTAAACCTCGAAAGTGGCGAAATCCACCACAGAATTGACAGGACAGAAAATATAATAAATGATTAACTACTCACCCCACGGTCGCTCCGCCGTCGCCCGATGCCTCCCCAGGCCTCCTCCTCCTCTCCACGATTCGCCAGGTCCTTCTCCGTTGCAGCGTTGGTCCGTTGCGCACTCACTCACGACAGTTCACGAAAATCGACGATAAAATCGCGTCGCTTATAATCGCGCGATATTTTCGACACTTTGCACGACACTCCCGGCATTAATCTCGCGACGCGGCGCGTACTTAGTTACACGGCGACGGAAAAATTATGGCGAAGAAGCTGTATACGATCCGCTCGACGCCGCGCCCGTCGGCCCGTGCTGCGATGTCCCGTAGGTAGACGACAACATGGCGGAGAGAATTTTGTAAATCGCACGGCCAACTTCACCCGCCAAAAGCAACCGTGGCAGTCGCGTGGCGTCGCGTCACTCACTCAAATCGACCGATATTGTCGTTTATGATCGCGCGATTTCCGCGATATTTTCAACACTTCGCACGACATTCCCGGCATTAATCTCGCTACGCGGCGCGTACTTATCACACGGTATCGGAAGAATTACGGAGAAGGAAACGAAATACGATCCGCTTGACGCCCGTGTCCCGTGTCGCCCGTGTCCCGCAGGTAGATGCTAAGATGGCGGAAAGAATTTCGCACATAGCACGGCCAACTTCACGGTCACTCGCCAAGAGCCAACCGTCCGCGCCGCGAGGACGCCACACTTGTGACACTTTACACAGCTTGTGAAGCGACTTTTATTAACTCTTAAATCATCGATTTATGAACACACTGTAGCTATCCCCCACGATCGACAAAAACACGATTTAATACGAAGTTAAACGTACGATGTTAATAGAGACTGTGATCTCTGTGATTGCTAAACACGTCGCGGCACTACTCGATTATAAGGCTCCTCCAGTATCTTTAATCCGTGTTCCGAAAACGACGCGATAACAACTTTACTCCGAAACCGTGCAACACGACGCTGCGACGCGAGTCAAGTCGACGGTTGAGAAAAGCGAGACCGATCACCCGAAAGAATGTAATCGAATGCGATATACCTCGGCATCCGTACAAATTCCACGAAGCACACGTATCAAATGAACACTCGATATATCACAGTTTTCCGTAATCTCAACCACCGGCACCGGAGTCCGACGATATATGTATTTACTCTGCAATGCGATCCGAGAGCAACGGCGTACGTGAGAAGGGAGTCGCGGACGCCGTGGCGACACGAGCGGCGGGAACAGTGAGGGGATAGAGTGACTAGGCACCGAGCGGCCCGAGCGCGTCGGTGCGCGCGCGGTTGGTATGCGTATCAGCCTACCCCCACTCTACCTCCCCTTCTCATGTTACCGCGGCGCCCGCGAGCCGCGAGTGGCGCGAGTCCCGCGAGTCCCGCGACTCGCTCTGCGCTCACTCACTCGGCCACTCGCTCTGACCTCTGACGTCGTTGCTCCCGGCTCTCGTATCGCGGAGTAATATACGAATGATATATATCATAAGTATCGAATGTTCATTTTATACATATGTATGCTTTGCTATGGAATTTGTATGAATACCGAGGTATATCGCATTCGATTTCTTTCTTTCGGGTGATCGGTCTCGCTTTTCTCAACCGTCGACTTGACTCGCGTCGCAGCGTCGTATCACGTCCAGTCGGCACGGCAGTTGAGATTACGAAAAACTGATATATCGAATGTTCATTTAATACGCCGCTTCGCAGAATTCATACGGATAACCGAGGTATATCGCATTCGATTACATTCTTTCGGGTGATCGGTCTCGCTTTTCTCAACCGTCGACTTGACTCGCGTCGCGGCGTCGCGTCGTGTCGCACGGTTTCGGAGTAAAGTTGCTATCGCGTCGTTTTCGGAACACGGATTAAAGATATTGGCGGAGCCTTACAATCGAGTAGTGCCGCGACGTGTTTAGCAATCACAGAGATCGCGGTCTCTATTAACGTCGTACATTTAACTTCGTATTGAATCGTGTTTTTATCGATCGTGGGGGATAGCTATACAGTGTGTTCATAAATCGATGATTTCGGAGTTAATAAAAATCGCCTCACAAGCGCAAAAGTGTGGCATCCTCGCGACGCGGACGGTTGGCTCTTGGCGAGTGACCGTGAAGTTGGTCCGCGCGATTTGCGAAATTCCTTCCGCCATATTAACATCTTACCTGCGGGACACGGGCGACACGGGTCACGGGCGTCAAGCGGATCGTATTTCGTTTCCTTCTCCGCCGTAATTCTTCCGATACCGTGTGACAAAGTACGCGCCGCGTCGCGAGATTAATACCGGGAGTGCCGTGAAAAGTGTCGCGCGATCATAAGTAACGATATCGCTGATTTTCGCGCGTGAACGCCGCCGCGTCGCGTCGCGAGTCGTGAGTGAGTGTGCCGACGGAGATGCGACAACGGAGCAACGGAGGAGGATCGAGGAGAGGAGGACGAGGCCTGGGAGGCATCGGGCGACAGCGGGGCAACCGTGGGGTAAGTAATTGTTATTCGTTTGTTATATTTTGCTGTCCTGTGGCGGATTCCGTCACCTTCTCGAGCGAACTTGATTCGCCCGTTACGTGATACTCGTTACTCGTTCGAAGTTTAACTCCGGCGCAATTTCGGAGTTCGATCTCCGACATATGCGAGATACGCGAGAAGAGATTACGTCGCGAACGTTGCGTCTCTCTCTTATTCGCACGGTCGCAGTATTATTTGCACAATTTTTCGCGGATTAATTATGCGAACTAGTTAACACGGAAATATCCAGCCGCTTGCTTGCGGCGCCGGCGGCCGCGATTGTTTCTTACATTTTAAAATCAGATATTTGTTAAAATGACGTTTTAAAAACGGGCAATAATTATTTACTTCGATAATTATTTACTATCGATAATTATTTACTATCGATTATCTTGGACGTAGCTTTAATATAAAAATATTTCTTTTGTTACAGATCAACGCAGAATTACAACTCCGCTGTTGCGCATCGGCCGGTGAGTTATTTTTTATTTCAATGTAGAGTTTCGTTTTCTTAAATGTCCAGGCGCTACTCTCAATTCCACGAATGTGGCCTGAGATAATCCTCGGCGGTAGAAACTTCGTCGAATTTAAGGATGCCATGAGTGTCTTGTTGGAAAGTCCCTCGTAACTTGGAGTAAGTAGAATTGACAAAAGAAATGCATTCTTGTCAATTCTTTATTTTGCTCCCACATTTACATAATTTATGTTACGCAATATAATTTATTTTAATAATTAAATTCTAACATGCGCACGCGCGTATAATAATATAATTGTTAAAGTAAGTGCCAATATATTTTTTTATAGTTTAATGATGACATTTATGTTTGTGGTAATCTGGCAATTCCAAAACAATATAGATAAATTGAATATAAAGGAACGTTTCTCAAAAACAGCTGAAAATAAAAATACGCTACTTACATAGTTCTAGGCAACTAGATATAACAAATATCTTTATAAACTTGATTCCCGTAAAATCTGGGCTATATTCTAGACTACTCTTTCTTACGTACTTAATAATGTGCAGATTAAAGACAATGATTATGTCTTTTGTTTTGATACTTACTTTTAACTTTTTTATACTGTTTTTATACACTTATATAAATTCAATCTCAGATTCAATAATATTAAATAAGCGAGTATTTTTTACCTTTTCGAGTTTCGGTGTACTTGCACTAATATTGAATTTTATTATCGTTTATTCGCGGCAAAACGATAGGAAAATAATATTATAAAATTATGACATACGATATTTTACGATATTTTATATTTTAAAAAAGACATTCTGCAGATAAATACTCTTTTGAAAACTTAGCATCTAAACGTATAGATACTTTACCGAATGATATATATTTACTTATATTTGCTAAATAAGAGAGCGAAGCCTAAAATAAATATTTCGTAATTCTCTCTCTATATAGTATTGGTTTAATATTTCTGTACTTTTTCGAAATAAATGATTTTAAAGATATTCGATAATATAAGTAAACGAAGTTATAAAACTTTCTATCGTTTCCATTTCATTCGGGAATCGAAAGTACTGAGGACGAATTAAGAAGCGTAGAACTTTAAGTAGCGTGACTCCGCGATTTAATGGGCTTAGGTAATTCCTTGGCGTTCGCGGATTCATCGAACGAAACTGCTGGAATTTCCATTGATGCTAAAGTCAGATCCTCTTGCAAATTCACCCAATGATTCGCTCTAAAAAAAAAGTCAGATATTTCAACAAGCGTATCTTAGTAACTCGCTAACTGGAGAAAAAGACACTTTTGCAGAAGTTGTAAAACGAGGTATAAAAGTTTATTGGCATTTCAAGATTATCTGTTATGAACATAATGTAGAAACAAATATAACTGAGTATTTAATCAAAGGTATATTACGACTATTGCGAAGTAGTGTCTCTCAGTGAAATATACACTTGTTTTGCTAGTTGATTATGTAAAGCATGTGGGCGATGTATACACCTTGTATACATTGCGGTTTCAAAGCGCAGTTGTTCATGCAAGCAGAATTTAAAAGAAAATGAATTTAAATACCTGTCGGAAACGTCAGTCGGTGCAACACTTTCGATGTCTGCCAAGAAAGCACGTTCGAGGTCGTCCACTACGTCATCTCTGCGATTATCATGATCAGTGATCATGGGCGTAGGTGTCGTCGTCAATTTACTATCGATGCTTTGATTCACTTTAGAGTTCGTTACGGGATCATCAGTAACCGATGCTTCTACTGCAATCTTCTCAGACGCCTTTTCTCGAACGAGTGTCTCCTTAGGCCTGTCCGTCGAATGGTGATTATTTTTGGGAATTTGGTCGACTACTTCGCCTGGATATCGATGCAACACATTCCTCTCGTAATAATACTGTCCAGCTTTCTTGGTAACTGGTACGCTGCTCTTTTTCGGCTGCGCCAACGGTGTCGGAATTTCGCTAGTAGCTTTGTGTTGAGATATGTATCCGGAATGGCCAGGATGCTGGACTGTCTCGATTGTTTCGCTGACGATTGTGACGCTTTGTACTTTCGTTGGTTTAGAATTAAAATGTCCCTCTTGTTTATGTATTTGAACACCAATCGTCGAAGTTTCTGACGAATACGGAGTGTTGGATAATAATTGGTCATTTAAACTGGATGATTTTGTGGGATTTTTAGAATCATGTTTGTATGAGTCAGTTACAGGGAGTTTGTCGACTAACACCTTTGAAGATAATTTCGATTGATCGTCTTTTTGATAATTCGGGTGAATTGTTGGCTTCTGGTGGGATAGAAGTAAACTGTAAAATGGATCTTTGCTAAAAGGAGATTGAGTACTGCTTTCTTTTGTATAGAGTGAGACATCCGTCCAACTACTTTGAGTGGACGACAGTATTTTTTGATAAATCGGAGTAGTATCAGAGTATCGATTGTAATTATTACTTGTAGAAGACGAAGTACTCGAATCTGTAGGCGTATTTTTTTGATAAGAAGGAATATTCGTTTCCTCACGTTCGGAAATCGGAACAGATCCATAAAGTCCACCTTGTACAGGATTCTTGACGGAATGCACCGAGTCTTTTTTCCAAAATTGAGAATTATATTCGTTACTTGGCCTCGTAGTCGATAATATTTGATGAGAATTGTCAGTGCTATAACTTGATAGTTTAATGTTCGGCTTTTTCTGATATATATCAGGATCGTCGTAATCATACGGTTTCTCGCTAGGTCTCTTCTGATAATCGTTCGAGTTCCACTGTCCCTGATATTGTGGTTTATTAGAATTAGCAGGATAACCTTCATTCGGTCTGTTAATCAAATCATCGTTTTGTAAATGGAAATTTCCGACACTGCTTGGTTTTTGTATGCCATATGGTTCCTGATTCGGCCTGTCTGGCCGCAAGTTTAGTGAGCTTATGAATCCGTTATAAATTGGTCTCTGTGCGTGATGCAAATCATCATTTGATTGCGAGTTGCCTGGAGGTTTAGGTCTATTATAATCTGGTCCGTTGTACAGTTCATCGTTTGATTCGAAATTTGGTCGGGAATTTTGCAGCGAGGAAGGTCTAT
>JASTWP010003886.1:0-15833 GCA_030770255.1 Temnothorax ravouxi
TTTGGCTTTAAAAACTTTATAACAACAAAATGGCGGACATGAGAATCATACATATATTTAATTATTTTACAAAAATAGGTTAAAAATAATTTAAAATTACTATATAATTTTTTGAAAGTAATTTATTTTTATAAAAAAATGAAGTTCATTATACTGAGCAGAAAGTACATATTTTTGCCGTGTGTATTTTGCACATTGGCAATTCGCATTTCAAACATTTGTACATCATATAAATGAAATAACATAACCTGAAATAATCCGTATTGTAAAATTATAACCTCAAATTATCTGATATATTGCGGTAAATAAATAAAATAAAATATCTCAAAAAATTCCACTAACACACAAGGTGGGTATGGCATACCCGAAACAAACTTTCTTATCTTTTTGCTCGGCTTCTACGACGAGTCTGACGCTGCTTCAAATTCGACATTCAAGACAAAACCTCAAAGTTTTTTTACACGCTTGAACCAGACCGCTACCGTCATCCGTTTCGAAATGACACGTGATTAAAGAACCGACCGGGTATGGCATACCCAACATATGTGTTTAAGGGTTAACAAAATATTATGTCACAATACTGTAACTTTCAAGCCTTATAACTTGAAAAGTACTTAATAAAAAAATACTTAATTATAGTGTTTTGGAAAGCTCTCGACATAAGCTATAAGAATATGCAATAAAAAATAGGGAGTTCCATTTAAGAAACTAAAGGTGTCCTTGACCTGTCCTTAACGATGCCACCTAAGGTCAAATCAATGACACCATCTTATGTTCCCCTCAAAACCATACAATTTTTGTCGGGAACGTTTTTCTCTAAAAAGCTTAGTTTTTAAAAGAAAAGGGGTGGGCGGGTGGTCTCAGACACTTGGTATATACCTATATATACAGGGTGTACCGTAAAGACCGGATCAACGCTTAAGGATAGGTTCTTGAGATCATTCTAAGACGAAAATCCTAATACTAAAATGTCGAGGCTATAATAGTTTTTGAATTATAAGCATTTACAGTTAGCGAATCAGACCGCCTAAAGTTGGCGCGCTCAGGTGTGGTACAACGCGAAGTGCGAAAGGCGAAAGCTGACCGTCGCCCCTTTTGTTAATATCGACATACAGATTACATATGCGAAGATAAGATTGTTTTTATTGATATTTCTGCAAACGCATTGTGCAATAATAACATTTTATTTTTCTTAATATTGGAAATGCACATTTTTTATTTTTACGTGATACATAAAGCGCAAGGATACCAGATGACATTTCTTTCATAAATCTGCTATCAATTTCATATCCTACTGACAAAACTGTAGTTATCAAGCAGTAGATACGTAGTTAGCAAATAATATGATTTTACAATTATTTAACAAAATAAACAGTTACTATTGCTAATATGAAAATAAATTTAATTCAAATACACTTCAAACGTTCGATTAAAATAATTCGGAGGAACTAGAAACAATTAATAAAATAATGAATAATAAATAAATAAATTATTTATTAATTGTACAATTAATTAATAATTAATTAATAATTAATTAATTAATTAATTATTAATTAATTGTACAATTTTAGAGTTGTTAATTTAGACAATTTATAAAATCAATTATGTACATACATTATAATAAGTGTTTCAAATTGTGCACCATTCATATCAATGCACAATCTTACGCGTCGCAATAAACTTCGATGCGCATGGCGTATCATTTCGGGAGCTATGTTCGCAACTGCTTCGACAATGCAATTCTTCCCGATTGCGCACTCGCTGCCCGAAATATAATATAAATCCCGAAATATAAATATAATTTTTTAAATGTTCCCAGAGAAAAAATCAAGTGGAGTTAAATCAAGTGATCTCGCTGGCCAGTGTTGTGGTCCACCGCGTCCTATCCATCTGCTTGTGTAAGTTGCATCCAGAAAACGGCAAACATTTCTGAACGAATGCATTGGTGCACCATCGTGTTGATAAATCATGCTTCTTCTAAGATGCAGTGGAACATTTTCTAACAAAATCGGTAAATCATTCCAAAAAATTTCGATTCACCATTTACCCTAGGAGGTAGTTCAAATGGCTCATAGCGCTTTTCATTGGCAGAACTAGTGCGCATTTAGTGCACATTAAAGCCGTTGTACATACACTGATTTAATCTTTAATATTTAAAGTAAAACGCAAATATTTTGATTGATAAAATAGCCAATACATATTTTACCAAACAGTACAATAAAGAATATTGAGGCTTTCGTGACTTAACCCGTTTATATTAAACATACACTTTACGTTGATTTGTGTACGACGGCTTTAATGTGCACTGAGTGCGCACCAGTTCTGCCAAAGAAAAACGCTATAAATCTGTTATAAAATAAGATTAAAATTATTGAAAGAAATGTATATGTTTGTTCCGCCAATAGTGACTAATAAATCCTGGCTGAGATAATATTTATCGTAATAAATTTTAATTATTTAAATTTAATAAAAATGAGATGCTTATACACAAGTATCAAAGATTATATCAATTTAGACCAAATCCCATGGTCGAAACGTGACGATTAATCTGACCTAAAACCAATGGTCGAACCGTCATGATATTGCCAAACGTGTCGATTAAAAATAGAGTTTTTTCTTATTAAAATTGTTGTTTTAATAAGCTTTTAATAATCCAATAAACAATTTTAATTTAATTATTATTACATTATATTTAAAATGTTTTGAAATTACTAATTATTAATTCTATGAAAACGTAACACACATAATGTTGACAGAAATTATAAAACATCTTACTATTGTGCCATCTAAAATACTATCCCGAAATTAATCTTGAATCTATGCTGGAAATTGTTAATCCTGTACTCGTAAGGATTATCCTCTGACGTAATAATTACGGTTATTAAAAAGACTTTCACGAATAAATAAACATTTATTGGTGAACATTATAGTTCGCAGTATTCGGGCTGTCGCTCTTCTTGCTGCACAGCATCCATATACAAAAGTTTCTTTGTGCGTAATCCTGCGGCATCAAATGTTGTACTTTTTGTAGTGATACGCGTGCAATCGGTTTTTTTAAAATATTCTTTGAATGGTTGTTTTTGACATTCCGATTGTGCGACTGATTTCACGAATACTCATTGTAGAATCTTTCTCTATAGCATGTAGCATTTCTTCTTCATTTTCTTCGTTACGGACATAAAAATGACGACTTGATATCTTTTCTTGATCCCATGATATCTCTTCTTATCGGTACTACTGATCCTGATGTTCGGACTCTATTAATTAGACGAAGAAAGACATTCGGATTTGGCGCTCTACACAATCTTCATTTATTTAAAATATTGACTTGTAAAACAGTATAAGAAATAAGGTTACGTCGATTCATTTATACATAAATATTTCTTCGTTTAATAAATACAATAAAGCAACATGGACTACACTAAGGAAGAATATTGTGATATGTTACTTATTTATGGGGCGAGTAATGAAAATGCACACGAAGCTGCGCGCAGATACGTTGAACGGTTTCCGAATCGTAGAGCGCCAAATCCAAATGTTTTTCTTCGCCTAATAAATAGAGTCCGAACATCAGGATCAGTAGTACCGATAAAAAAAGATATCGTGGGTCGTCATTTTTATGTCCGTAACGAAGAAAATGAAGAAGAAGTGCTACATGCTATAGAGGGAGATTCTACAACGAGTATTCGTGAAATCAGTCGTACAATCGGAATGTCAAAAACAACCGTTCAAAGAATATTAAAAGAAAACCGATTGCACGCGTATCATTACACAAAAGTACAACATTTGATGCCGCAAGATTATGCACAAAGGAGAAACTTTTGTATATGGATGCTGCAGCAAGAAGAGCGACAGCCCGGAATACTGCAAACTATAATGTTCACTGATGAATGTTTATTTACTCGTGAAGGTCTTTTTAATAACCATAATTATCACGTATGGTCAGAGGATAATCCTCACGAGTACAGAATTAACAATTTCCAGCATAGATTCAAGATTAATTTATGGGCTGGTGTTTTAGATGGCACAATAGTAAGATGTTTTATAATTTCTGTCAACATTATGTGTGTTACGTTTTTATAGAATTAATAATTTCAAAACATTTTAAATATGATGTAATAATAATTAAATTAAAATTGTTTATTGGATCATTAAAAGGTTATTTTAAAACAGTAATTTTAATATCTTATTTTATTACAGATTGGGCCATTTGAACTGCCTCCTAGGGTAAATGGTGAAATATATCGAAATTTTTTGGAATATGATTTACCGATTTTGTTAGAAAATGTTCCACTGCATCTTAGAAGAAGCATGATTTATCAACACGATGGTGCACCAACGCATTCGTCCAGAAATGTTCGCCGTTTTCTGGATGCAACTTATGCAAACAGATGGATAGGACGCGGTGGACCACAACACTGGCCAGCGAGATCACCTGATTTAACTCCACTTGATTTTTTTCTTTGGGGACATTTAAAAAATTATATTTATCGGGTGCCAGTACACAATCGGGAAGAATTACACAATCGCATTATCGAAGCAGTTGCGAGCATATCTCCCGAAATGATACGCAATGCTCATCAAAGTTTATTGCGACGCGCAAGATTGTGTATTGATATGAATGGTGCACAATTTGAACATCTATTATAATGTATGTACATAATTAATTTCATAAATTGTATAAATTAACAACTTTAAAATTGTGCAATTAATTAATAATTAATTAATTTATTATTTATTATTTTATTAATTGTTTCTAGTTCCTCCGAATTATTTTAATCGAACGTTTAAAGTGTATTTGAATTAAATTTATTTTCATGTTAGCAATAGTAGCTGTTTATTTTGTTGTATAATTGTAAAATCATATTATTTGCTAACTACGTATCTACTGCTTGATAACTACAGTTTTGTCAGTAGGATATGAAATTGATAGCAGATTTATGAAAGAAATGTCATCTGGTAGCTTACGCTTTATGTATCACGTAAAAATAAAAAATGTGCATTTCCAATATTAAGAAAAATAAAATGTTATTATTGCACAATGCGTTTGCAGAAATATCAATAAAAACAATCTTATCTTCGCATATGTAATCTGTATGTCGATATTAACAAAAGGGGCGACGATCAGCTTTCGCCTTTCGCACTTCGCGTTGTACCACACCTGAGCGCGCCAACTTTAAGCGGTTTGATTCGCTAACTGTAAATGCTTATAATTCAAAAACTATTATAGCCTCGACATTTTAGTATTAGGATTTTTGTCTTAGAATGATCTCAAGAACCTATCCTTAAGCGTTGATCCGGTCTTTACGGTACACCCTGTATATATATATATATATATATATATATATATATATATATATATATAATATTATTTCTCTCACGTGGCTTCGCTTTGACGCTAGCGTCAAGAAATGAAGTTAAATTTATTCAACATCCAGCGTTGACGCTAAATCATAGTTGATCGTCCCAGTACAATCAAAAATGGACTTCGAAATACATAAAATATTAATTATTTTCAAGTAATATCTCCAAGTAGTAATATTTTACGAATATATACAAAATAAAAAATATTATTTCTGAAGATTTTTGCTTGCTGAAAATGAGCGTCGAGCTGATTGAGCGTCACCTTAACTCAGTTGAATGCACGTTCCTTTTGATGCTGATGGCAAGTTAGATTTAACTGAATTTTACACAATTATTCACAATCGAGACCGTGTCCTTAGACTCACATTAAAAGTAAGATTATGAACTTGTATTGTTATGCGATAGCTTGCCACCAAAATAAGCATGTAAATTTCTTTTACTCACTGAACAACTGACGTCTTATCTGAGTATTCTGAATCTAAAGTACTCATATAACTGAGTGACTCAACTTACTTGAGTGTAAATGGAAAGCGCCTAATATTATATTAATCAAAGTGCTACTGAATAAATAAAAACGTTGCATTCTACGATCTAAATGTATGAAAGTAATGCATGCATTAAAAAAGAATTCATAGTCAAGCTGATTGAAAAAATAGTGTCAGCACAATACAAAGATACCCACGTTAAGATATTAAGTAATTAAGATGTTAAAAGAAAAATGAAAGTTAGATCGAAAAACCTGTCACATAATATCTAATGCAGTCAAGAATCGGGAGACGGCATAATCTTCATGATCGGAATAGCCTTCGAAAATGTCATCAGCCACCCAATCGTCATGTTGTATAATTTCATTTAATTTATCTCTGATTTTACGTCGAAATTTAGCGCTTTGTGCTTCACATTTCTGTCCGTAAGCAGCCTTCAGATCTTTCAGCGAAATGAGAATATGTGTTGTCGGTTGATCAGTAACGGTACAATTTCCAAATTTTGGAGGTTTTATTATGCTGTACATCGATAACAGTTTGTAGAGCTGCAAGAATGTTGGGCAGTTTGGGTGATCATTACACCCTGCAGCTTGGCGAACGATACCGAAAAATTTCTAGAACGAATCGTAAAGATGCATATACTTAATATTGAACATAAGTATGACTTTTCTATTACAAATGTAATAGAAAGTAATGGTAACTGTAAATAGCAAGAATAGTAAATTAATGCCTTCCCACTTGAAGATATGTCAGTACTGAAAATCTATAGTATATGTAGCGTAAACTATAGATTTTCAGAACGCAACCGGGAAAAAATTATTGACCCCGTCTGTACCTCCAAGTTATCCTGGTTCAACTTTCCCGTTAACAGATACTGGAAATCATATTTTTCAATAAGATAACGGCACATGTCTATTGATGATTGTAGGGTTAATCGCAATCCTTTTGAAGTCTCTTGTGTGAGATATTCATCTGGAGTTATGTCACCTTTTTGGGCAGCTGTCTCCCACTCGTTCAACCACTCCAACGAATCTTGCAATACCTGAAAATACCGAACAAACTTAGATTAGTGACAAATCATCACAAGCCGGTATTCATATTCGAATCTTATTTCAAGACCGTCTTAAGTAATGTCTTAAACGCTAATATGGCTCTGTGATTGGTTCATGACATCTTAAGATTGTACTTAAGACGGTCTTAAATATATATTAGATCTGACTATAAATACCGGCTATAAAGTGCTGTATTATATATATTTTATTAATATTATTTACTTATATACCTTAAAGTCCTTGCTGTCTGGAGTAAGTCCTTGATTCGGGGTTTTTCGATTGAGCGCATCGAACATATCATTGATACGTTTGCAAAATCGAATTGTTTCTTCACATCCTGTGAGATAACCCTTTATATGTGAAGCGTAAAAAGCTAATCCATGTGCCACAGAATTACTGAAAATCTAATCAGGTTCAATAAGACGAAGTGTTAGTCACAAAACAGTAAAAAATGGTACTAATTGAAAAAAGTTAAAAACTTTGTTTAATCTAATATCTATTATTTGCTCGTTTATTGGCCTTGACATTGTATCGTTTGAAACGATACGAGCTAGTTTCTTTTATTTAATTTCGAAAGACGTTAAATTACCTGGGTTGCAAGGCGAACACGCATTTTTGAGGGATTATCTAGCACAACATGCCTTTGTGTTAATTTGGGACAGACCCTGGCGTTTCCTGCGTGTTGAGTATCAAGATCGAACAAGATCTTCAAGTGACTCCAATAGATGTAGTTATCAGACGATTTTATCTACAGAAACCAAAGAAGAAATATTTTTTTCATATCTGTCTCATTTTTCAATCTTTTCATTTCAGGTTTCAGTGAGGTGAGTAATAATAAAGACAATGTGTTAGGGAGAATGTACCTTAGCAGAATAGCAGAAAGCAGAAAACCAGAAGCCAATTAGAACTCGCGCTGGTAAAAGCAGAATGTACTGCTTACTATCAGCGTGAATTTTGATTAACTTCTGCTTTTCATGTCAAGGTGTAAATTATCCCTCGTACTTTACTAAGAATTTTAAAGCTTTTTTTCAGGTAAATTTTTAAGCGAAGGTATATTATTTTTTATTTACGTCAGAGTTTATAAAACTACAATTAAAAGCGACAATTAGGATAATGGATAATAAGTGATGACATTCGTATGTCTTTATATTACTTTTCTTTTTTAGGTGAGTGTCTTCCCAGAGAAATAACTCAGGTTCTTTACTTTTACATTATTTCAAGTGTTAGATAAGTAACAAGAGGGATGTCGGAATAATGGAAATATCCCGAGATGCAATGTTCTGGCATGACATTCTTAATTTTTTTCACGTTTATTTTTTCAATTGTCCTGTTTCTTGTTTTATTAATTGCAAGTGCTATTTGTAATCATGTTAAAACAATATAAAGTCATAAATACGAAAAACTTACCCGTAACTTTTTCTTATTGTACCACCGATTCCGTATACATTTGATGAGGTGCGGTGTATCCGAAAAAACGAAGACTTTTCGTTCATCATCTTCGGGATGGGTAAACCAGTTCTTCGTGGCGTCCTTTAAACCCGATACGCCCAGAACGGACCACATTTTCGCGTTCGTCGCCGCACCGTCGGCAATAATGCCGTGAATTTTTGCGCCAGTCATTTCAAGATACGCGATAGCTTTAATTACTATCTTCGCGAGTTCGTCACCCTTGACTGAGTTTTTTGAAGCAAACACTGCTATTGGTTGAGTGTACTGTATCTGCAAGTGGCTGGAACATTAAGACAAGACCATGTGTTGCTTGGTCTTCGATGTTAGTAGACTGCGGCCCGTCATCGCCGAGGTCAGTCAAACCAATATAAGTCAGGTTCTTCGAACAAACAGCCACAGACTTGCGCAAACTTATCTCGTCCAACAGAAGCACACCATGTCGCTGCAGCGAAGATTTTGTAGCAAAGTGCTTTTTGAGCAGGTTTGCAAACTCTTTATCAAAACCACACTTCATGTCGATAAGAGAAAAGTAATTACGAATTGTTCTTTTACAGGGGAGTGGCAAAACATTATTTTTGCGAAGAAAGTCGTAATACCCCGGTGATCTTATATTCATTAATGCACATAACATAATCCACTCTTCACTATAGCGCCGATTGTTATCTCTTTTTCCTGCAGCAGATATTATTTCTCGAAGTGCAGTTTTTTGTGCGGATGGAACATTTAGTGCCGAACATTTTTGGTCCAACGTTTCGGCATGAATTGAAGCAATTTCGTTGGCCTTACTTTCTAACGATAGTTTCAATAATCGGACACGGCGCACAGCCCTATTCCTTCCAACTCTTTCACGATGGCTTTTTTTCCTCAGAGCAATCAGCTTCTTTTCATCAATTGGATTCAAAGCTCTATGTACGCGTGCAAATGTTCCATTTTTTTTAAGCCTTGCTTCTTTCTTGTGTACCAAATGCGTCATTTTTGTACAGCAATCACACCTTTTTCGTGTTGAAATCATGGTGCAATTCTTGTGACGCCATCGGTCAACATAATCTTTGACTACATCATGAACCGATAGGAGGTGAATATTGACATCACCCAGACCATTGCACACATTCATATTTTGAAACGCTTCCAAAATTTTCGGTAGCAATTTTACGTCATCCAAACGTCCGTTAAGGCTATGTTTTTCAGCAGCAACAGCACGCCCGTAAACATAGTAACTAACTGTTCTATCTCTGGTAATTACTACGTTCTTTTCAGTTATCGGGACTTTCATGCCGTTTTCCAATTTTATAACTGAATATGAGAACAGAATGGTCAGTCCCTCATTATTCTTTACCTCAGCAAAACTCCACAACTTCGGAATAGTGATGAGAGACTTCTCACCCATCGCACTATTTGTTTGTGCTCCACTACTACCTACATTGACAAAAATATATGGATATTTTACATTGAACATCGTAATATACACTGCTGAATGTTTTACAGTCTTATTTCGTATTATTATCGTAAATAATAATTACTTACAAACGCTCATAGTAATTTTCGAAATAATATCAAACTCCTGGTCCGACACTTCCAATTTTTCCGGCAATTTTCCGCAGTTCGGGATCCAGAAGCGGATCAACATTCGTCGCTTGTGTCAGTGAGTCTGCATCAATTTGCTCCATTGCTGAAGAATCGTCGTTTCTCATGTCTGAAACAAGATTGCAATAAATTTTTACCAAAAGAAAAAACCTTGCAAATCAGTTTGGTTGATCAGTGCAATATAAATCTTTTGAGCAGTTGAAAATTAAGCAATGTGTAAAGAATTGGTATGTGGAGTAATTTATTTCTATTATGATAATTTTTCATCACTGTTGTGTTCAAATAGTAGTATTTTTTTAAATATATTTTAAGTGCAAAAATTTAAGATATATGTACAGTTGTATCAAATTATAGTTACACGTTAGTGTTTAATAGAGTGTATACGTACCTTGTATACAATACGACGCCCCGATGTGTTCACCAATACAGTCAAAGGCAGAGGACTCGCAGTCCATGTTTAAAGTATCTGCTGTGACAATATGATCATTGACAATCCTCTGACTTAAGCAATCTTGTGGGATGTGTTTATCGATACAGTTAAAGGCAGAAGACTCGTTCTCCTTGTTTGAAGTATCTGCTGTGACGATGTGATCATTGACAATCCTCTGACTTAAGCAATCTTGTGGGATGTGTTTATCGATACAGTTAAAGGCAGAAGACTCGTTCTCCTTGTTTGAAGTATCTGCTGTGACGATGTGATCATTGACAATCCTCTGACTTAAGCAATCTTGTGGGATGTGTTTACCGATACAGTTAAAGGCAGAAGACTCGTTCTCCTTGTTTGAAGTATCTGCTGTGACGATGTGATTATTAACAATCCTCTGCTTTGAGCATGAATCTTGTGGTACGTTGTCACTATCAAATATTGATGGAACAGCTGACAGGTCAAGTCGAGGGCGTTTATATGAAACCTTACGAGCAAACAAAATGTATTAAAATAACGTAATAAAAAATTCCAACGTTATAAGTGTTTTTTAGAACGACATAAAATAGTATATCAAATCAGTTGCTTAATAATGTAAATAACTAAGGCAAATAAACTTACTTCAGCAATTATTCGACCATTGAAGTCCCGTTTAATCCATTTTCTAAGAATAAATCGTTCTTCAAAATGTTTTTCGCACACAAACTGCGTTGGCTTCAGCTGAGCAATGCCCGGAATTGCAGCTAGCCATTCTTTTAATCTTTCGATGTTTGACGGAACTTGAAAAACTGAATACTTTTTTTTCATACTTTTATAGTAGCCCGGTCAATTTAGCCCAAAAAATAGGGGTAAGGTTACAATAATTCCGATACAGCTGAAAATTCGTACGAATGTTCGGAACACCATTATAAATGAACTGTGAAAAGTCCCCATACATCCCGTGCCTGGAAAAAATTTTATTCAAGGTCAAAGATGGCAAAAATGGGTTTTTTGTGTTTTTCAGCCGAATGGTAAGTTTTATCATAAAAATAGCTTAGACAATAATTGTAGATCGTGCAATTATCTATAATAATTGTCTCTATACTTTTTTCTGTAAGAGTCACCGTTTCCGAGATATAATCATTCAAAAAGTTGAAAAAACGGTGTTCTTCATAATATGCATAATAGACCGAGAGCTGACTACGAAAATACCAACGTCATTTATTTAAGAAAATTTTCAACCTCAAACGATTGTGGCAATGTTGCAAATTAAGAAAGGGCAAGTCTGGCTGCTGGCCGGTGGTGCGTTTAGCGGGGGCGTACGCCCTTAGCTGTAAAATATCGAGGATGAAAAACGTCAATATCTGTACGGCTAAAAATTTTTTTGCGTGTACTATATAATATTGTAAAGTACTTGCAAATGTTGCCAGACCTGTAGGTGGGGTCTAAAGTATTGCCAGATCAGGGTATAACTGCTTAATACTTAATAACATTCACGTCATTTCTGTAAAATTGAAATTTTTTGCTTATTGTATACGTGTTTAATAATCTGTATATGAAATGACAGACAAAAATCTCGGGTCTAACACCGTGCCAGACGTCGCCGAAAATCTCAGTATCTATGGAATGTACTGTAAATTGCCGGCAGCAACAATTAATTTTATCACTTAAATTTTTCGAGCATTAAATTTAAAATGTTCTCTGCTAATAACAATAATTTTTACGAACATTTTTTACGGGAGGAGGGGTACACAAAAACTTCGGTTCTAAAACCTTGACAGACTCCGACAAACAAATCGTAGGATATAAATGTTCAACTTTTTTTTACATATGTTTTAAATTTGAAATGTTTTGTTAATAAAAATAATAAGTCTAATAAGTCTAATAAGTAGTCTATTATAAGTCTTATAATGATAAGTCTATGTTACATCGCTTTCTATAAATTCTGTATACCTACTCGTGAAGAATAGCTTCCATGTGTGTATTTTATCGCCCCGGTAAAGAGCTGTTTGTCGGAGTCTGTCAAGGTTTTAGAACCGAAATTTTTATGTACCCCTCCTCCCGTAAAAAATGTTCGTAAATATTATTGTTATTAGCAGAGAACATTTTAAATTTAATGCTCGAAAAATTTAAGTGATAAAATTAATTGTTGCTGCCGGCAATTTACAGTACATTCCATAGATACTGAGATTTTCGGCGACGTCTGGCACGGTGTTAGACCCGAGATTTTTGTCTGTCATTTCATATACAGATTATTAAACACGTATACAATAAGCAAAAAATTTCAATTTTACAGAAATGACGTGAATGTTATTAAGTATTAAGCAGTTATACCCTGATCTGGCAATACTTTAGACCCCACCTACAGGTCTGGCAACATTTGCAAGTACTTTACAATATTATATAGTACACGCAAAAAAATTTTTAGCCGTACAGATATTGACGTTTTTCATCCTCGATATTTTACAGCTAAGGGCGTACGCCCCCGCTAAACGCACCACCGGCCAGCAGCCAGACTTGCCCTTTCTTAATTTGCAACATTGCCACAATCGTTTGAGGTTGAAAATTTTCTTAAATAAATGACGTTGGTATTTTCGTAGTCAGCTCTCGGTCTATTATGCATATTATGAAGAACACCGTTTTTTCAACTTTTTGAATGATTATATCTCGGAAACGGTGACTCTTACAGAAAAAAGTATAGAGACAATTATTATAGATAATTGCACGATCTACAATTATTGTCTAAGCTATTTTTATGATAAAACTTACCATTCGGCTGAAAAACACAAAAAACCCATTTTTGCCATCTTTGACCTTGAATAAAATTTTTTCCAGGCACGGGATGTATGGGGACTTTTCACAGTTCATTTATAATGGTGTTCCGAACATTCGTACGAATTTTCAGCTGTATCGGAATTATTGTAACCTTGAATGTCTACTTTGACCGGACTATAGCCCGTTCGACATTGTGGTACAATACACCCTTTCGTCATAATAACAATTATAGATCTTCTTCTTCACGTGGCACAGAAACACACGTCATGAACACGTACGAAGCTCGAGAGGAACTGAGGCTGAAATCCCATGGTGCGGAATGGAAGTGCGGAATAAAGAATGCGTCATAGACACAGCCAATCAGACCTATGCCGCATCAACGCATTCTGCAAATGTCTCCCGCCCTGTGCACATGGTGCGTCATAGACGAACAATGACGCATCCGGAATGAAAATAATTGATATAATAAACATTTTATTAAAATAATTCAAACGTTTTTATAAAAAATAATCTTTGTAATAGCAATAATAATTATTAATATAACATTAAATGAAATTTTATATTGAATATGAAAAAGTTGAAAACAATATTTTTAAATTTTTGAACTGCATTGACGCATTTTTGGTCATTTTTCTGCACCATGTGAACAGGCCGGTCAAAGACTTGCGGAATGCGGAATGCATGATGCAGCCTCGGCACAAGTACTGTTGGTCTCGATCATACACGCCATACAGTATTGTTGACGTTTTTTGCTAAAACTGTTTTGTGTGAATATGGAAACCAAAATAATGATGGTTGAAGAGTCTATTAAAGTTTAAGTTAGGCACTCAAATACACAGATCAAATACTAAGGTTATGGCTCTATGACGCAAATCTTTAACGCAACTGCGCTACGAACGCATGCAGGAAAAATCGTAAACACTGCGGCATAGCTCTGATTGGCTGTGTCTATGACGCATTCTCTATTCCGCACTTCCATTCCGCACCATGGGATTTCAGCCTGAGAGGAACTGCCGCTACTACGCTGTGATTGGCTGATTGCGCTACATCTGTAGATGGCCGCGCCGCATAGTGGCGATGCCAAGTTTTAAAAACAGGGACAATAAGCAAGACATCCCCACCCTCGAAATTTGATTCCGTTTCAAGACCTGTATGTAAGACCGTGATCCAGACAAACTTGCACAGCGCATAAAACATGAGCATGAAAAATTGATTGGTCCATATACATTCGCATAAGGAAATAGACCAATCCATTTCTTTATGCATATGCTTATGCACTTATGTAAGTTTGTCTGGATTGACCTTAAAGCGGGGAGCACACACTTCTGCACAACGCATAATGCGTAAGGGCCCGGGACACACACTTCTGCACAACGCATAATGCGTAAGCATAAGAAAATTGATTGGTCCATACACATGTGCATAAGGAAATAGACCAATCAGTTTTCTTATGCTTACGTATTATGCGTTGTGCAGAAGTGTGTGCTCCCCGCTTAAGTATAAGAAAATTGATTGGTCTATTTTTTTATGCACATGTGTATGGACCAATCAATTTTCTTATCCTTACGCATTATGCGTTGTACAGAAGTGTGTGCTCCCCGCTTAAGGCCGTCGCACACAAAATTGCATAAGTTGCATAAGCATAACATAAGACAGCTGGACCAATGAGCATCTAATGTAAATTAATATGGCGACCTTTTACTGGATGCTCATTGGTTTAAACGGTCTTATGCTACGTTTATTCCAAACTATGTATTTTGTGTGCGATCGCCTTTATTCACGTGTATATAGCGGGGAGCACAGACTTTTGCATAACGCATAATGCGTAAGCATAAGAAAATTGATTGGTCTATTTCCTTATGCACATGTGTATGGACCAATCAATTTTCTTATGCTTACGCATTATGCATTGTGCAGAAGTGTGTGCTCCCCGCTTTAGGATCAATCAATTTTTTTATGCTTATGTTTATGCCACGGTCTTACATACAGGTCTGGAGACTACCGCTAATTCTAGTGGTGGGGGCATGGTCGCTTATCGTGGATGCATTTAGTTTCTAGCATAGCCACTACCACGGTCTTACATACAGGTCTGGAGACTACCGCTAATTCTAGTGGTGGGGGCATGGTCGCTTATCGTGGATGCATTTAGTTTCTAGCATAGCCACTACTCGTCGCTGTCATCGAAGTCCGCAGATGAACCTAACCCGAGAACTCGTATAGCTGAAGCTAGCAGCGAGCGCTAACAGCAAAACGTCTCGCGGAAGGGAGACGTTCAAATGTCATGTAGGTTCCTGGGGGGGTACGAACGTATCGTAGGCTAATTATTATCGGCCACTGGGCTTTTTTGAAATATAATTAATTAATAAAGATTAAATATGCCTATATATATATTTTTTAACAATATTCAAACTGTTTTTTCATCGATTTGATATAACAATGTTTTAATTAATTGTTATTGATTATTCGATAAATAACTGTAGAATAGCAAAGAGCGATTTTCTTCAAATTTTTAGGATATTATACGTTCTTGTGATAACAAAACAATTTAGCAAGTATTTGCGACAAGACGCGGTTTCCCTTAATTATTATTAATTTTTTATTAATAATTTATTCTGCAGCGATCGATAGCAAAGAGCGATTCTCTCCAAATTTTTAGGAAATCACGTTCTTGTAATAACAAAATAATTTAACAAGCATTTGCGGCAAGACGCGGTTTTCTTT
>JASTWP010003887.1:0-15829 GCA_030770255.1 Temnothorax ravouxi
GCCGAGGTCGAAAGAATATGCCATGTATGATTCTTATCGAGCTGCAGTCAGCTAGAATCCACTTTAAGGCACAAATCCAGACGTTTTCGATCGGTACGAGCAGCAGTTCGCAATACTATCGAACTATTTCCATCGGGGAAGATTGTGGTTTGAATGGTAATCACCCAACGCAGCAAGTCACTAAAGTCTTCCATGCAAATAGACATGACTTCGCTTTTCCGCCACGCACGTATGAGTCTCCGCGGCACATCGCGCTCTCACGATCCGCGAACACGGGAGATATACCCACCCGAACGAAATTGCATTTGCCGCAGTGCGGGGCAAGATACGTACGACCTATTCGACGATACGTACTTTCGAAGAGCCTGCACGAGGCCGTTCGCATAGATCTGATGTGCCGATGGCTACGTCTCGTCGTGTTTCTCCATTTAAAATTACCGTGATAAACGGTCGGGTGCACGCACTCCTTGCAGTGCTAAATAGTAATCAGTTTTCTTCTTTATCGTTTGGCAGGTCATCATGTATTCCGCGAAATAACGATCGATGTTGTGGGAAAAATTTTGATAAAATATTTTTAATAGTCTTATTTATAATATTCGACTACGCAATAAATACGCTACTATTAACTATAATTGTTTTAGCTAATTGAGGAATATAATCGCGTGATAATTATTCCTGTGTTCATCTTTTATATAAAATATGATAATTTTTCTATGTTTGTGAGAATGTCTTTATTAACAGAGAAAATTGAAATAGTTTTTCCAGAGAGCACCGCGTATGAATCGCGTGTTCTCACGGCGGATACCTTTCAAGAACACACAACACCGGAAATTGATCCACACTTCGACACCACAGTGCCATCCAATATCATTGGTTTGGCAGGAGAAACTGTTCAACTGGCGTGCAGGGTGAAGAATCTCGGAAACAGAACGGTGAGTTTAAAATAGTTATATTTTACGGGCGTTCAAATTTTTATAACACATATATATACTTATAAATGCAAATAATATGAAAAAATAAAATGAAATTTTATCGCTCGCCAATAATCGCAAAGTTGATTCGATAAATTGTATGTCACGTTAGAATTACTGGTTCGCTTATCGCAGAATTACGAGCAAATCTTAAGCCTTACACGTAGCAATTCAAATTTTCACACGGGGTATTGGCAGGAGAACACAACCACCGACAAGCCGCAAACATGCGAGATAGGCTTGCCCGAATAATGCACGAGATTCAGGAACGACGGAGCCGAGACACGCGGCGTCGACAACATTTTCGAAATGTTGCGTGAAACTGTAACTCTCTTGTTTGCGGGGATTGGTGAATTATATAGAATGAAAATGTAACGAATGTCGCAAACGGCAATGTTTACGTCGTAATTTGTCGGGGTGAAAAGCAGAGGGAATAGCGGAATATCTCTCGTAGATTAGCTAGGAACGAAAATATCATGCTATTATTCCAATTATGTAAATATCGTCGCCATACTATTGCAATACCGCGACCACCCCGAGATCTCAATCTCGACTCAGACTTCCATCATTGATTAAGTTAAATCGGTTTCGCTTGTACCGGGCCGTAAGACGAATTTTTTCGCCTCCGTAGTTAAATCAGTGTTTCGAGTAGGTCGGTAAATTAACTCGAAGGCGGACACGGCCCTCAGGGAATTTATCTTCCACTCTGGGACCTCCGGGCGTCCTCGATCTCTAGTATTAACGGTTCACGACACTACTCGAGGATTATCGTAGCGGTTAAGTAGAAAAGGACGATCTTTGTCAGACTATGTCTTCGTGCAGACTCCGGTCGGGAGGTCACAGTTTTAATCCCAGAGTCTCATCTCTATGCAAAGCTTGGTCTTCGCATTTATGTCAGCCGCAGCTACGTATGTACCGTCTAATATGTTGCCGTTGACATCGTGCATTTATCTATAGTACACGCGATAGAAAAGTATAATATAAGCTTCAGCCATGGTAATTAACACTCTATTAAAACGGACACTAATGACAATGCGATATCATAATATCTCGTCACTATATATGGGGTATACACGAGTACGCATTAGTGTTGCGAGAGAATGTCAATGGAATTGCTCGGTTGGGCGAAATTACGCACAGTCTCTGACTCGCGAGCGAGCGCTGGGATATGAAGAAGCCGAAAACGATGAAGTTACGTGAAAAAGTTGCGCCTCCCGGCGGATAAGAATAAGCGTCACTCTCGAGATGATATTAACTCTGAAAGTCGGTCCGCGTATATGCAAAAAGATTCGAGAAAGGAAGTGCAGCAATCGCCGTTATGGCAGTCACAGTGCGTTCTTGAGTTTTATCTCGCATATTTCTGCCGAAGCTGTGCACGACCGTGTTCTTTTTCTCTCGCGCGCGCATATCGTGAATTTTATTACGCGGAAAAAAGTTTCCCCCGGAGTATACCGGGGTACAGGCGATGCCTTCTTTTTGCGAAAAGTATATTAACCGGCGACGCCGGCATATTCGAGCGGCAATCGCATTAGATCGACAATGGGGAGCTCTCTCTCTCTCTCTCTCTCTCTCTCTCTCTCTCTCTCTCTCTCTCTCTTGCAGTTTATATTTCCGATAATACTCAAGCGTACAAGTGCGCATCGTGAATTTTGCCCCGCAGTCGATCAACACCGCGATGATTTGTGCAATGTATTATGCACACATGTGCAACATATTACAGCGCAATGCGGAAAATAATATCGTGCCACCGTTTTCATAAAATAACAAAGCTAATTCCCCATCTCTATTCTACATTTAGAAAGGGAATAAAGGGATTCACTTGCACCACAGCTTACATTAATTAACTTTTATGAGAACAATCCTATGAAATACAAGATTTTCGCTTTGAATGCAGGCATTAAAATAAAGGTAGACGGATTATTAAATGAATCACTGGTGAATCGGTATACAATATCTGAGTTTACAGACATAAAGGTAATTAACTGAAATTATCTTCTTCCATTGTTATTTTTACATAAAGAAATGCTTGGGCATTCGGTGAAATGAGAATCAGTTAGTGATATTGTTTTCAGTTTAGCCATTGGTAGATATGTTATAGTAAGGTACGATTTAATGAATACAATTCTTGCGAAATTGCATATGAATCATCAACGAACACGTTTTTCGCACAGTTTGCAGACTTTAATGTAATCTGTTAAAGTAATCTAATAAAGTAGCAAAAATCATTGAAGTTATTAAAGCGCCAGGTTCGTCGTTACGACGTAATTTCCGACACGTGGAGAAATTGCACAGGTTACGAATGTTATAATAGTTCCGAATTATCGGTTGGATTCTGCTCTAATTAATAGCTTCAAGAACTTCTCAGCATCATTCAAACTTGGTGAATGTCACTTTATACAAAATTCAACCATGCTATTATCATATTGATGTAACGACATAATTTTAATATACTTTGTTCACAACACTCAGCTATTTTAACACAATTTACTAAGGTAGTTTAACACAATTAAACAATATTTTATTAGAGTATATTAAAATTATTTGATTAATATATTTCGCGTCATGCGGGCCTATTCGTTTACATTTTCGTTTTTATAATTTCTAATAGAAGTTAAACGAACAAATTTGCCGCGTCTATTCGCCCTATAAATAATTGCAGAGTATTACGGGAGTCGTCGTTGCACCGAGATTGTAGTCATACATCACGGAGTTATACAGCATTAAACAAAGACATGAAGTATTCCAGCTGCGGCGAATCTACTGCACTCGTAAATTTCTCGGGGCTAGGAAAAGGGAGAGTATAAAGTTTTATCGTCCAATCTTACGAGCAACAGGGCGCGAGGAGCGGTGATAGTTAGCAATACGTGCAGCTCGCGGTAACTCAAGATTTCTGCATTCAGATTGCAGAAACCGACATATTTTTGTCAGCCTGTTGTTAACCACGGATTTATAGTGAAAACACTTATAGCTACTGTAATTCTTCTTTTATTTAGTTTGCAATTAGTGCTGTAAAAGAATATGAGATTCAATATTTGTTTTTAAAAATAAATTATTTTCCTTGTTAATTACACGTAAATAAGTCGATATTTGGTTGTTTGTTTCTCTCTTAGGTTTCATGGGTGAGGCATCGTGACATTCACTTGCTGACAGTCGGCAGTTACACTTATACGAGCGATCAACGTTTCGAGGCGATGCACAAATATAATACAGAAGAATGGATTCTGAGAATACGATATCCGCAGCGAAAGGATTCTGGTATCTACGAGTGCCAAATATCCACGACTCCACCTATCGGTCATCCTGTTCGTCTCACTATAGTTGGTAAGTCGTAATTGTTGCATAGAAAACGTCAGGACGAGCGATAATTTTAGTTTTAATAGAGATGCATGAGAATTTGCATCGTAATTCAGCGGTTATCCGTTCTATCATGGTGAATACAGCGATTCATTTATTGCCAGAGTAAATTTTAAATAATGTTTCGTTTTTACATGAAATTGCTAGTCATATTAAATATTTCTCGTGATGAACGTTGATTAAATATTGACCATATCAGACAATTGCAACAGTAAAAAATTCCATGGATAAAGAAAGATTACACAGGCCAACAAAAAAAGAAAAGTTGTTTGAACAGAATACCCCACTAGGCTATCTTTATGTATTTTGACGCGCTGAACACGAATCCGTAGTCAGATTAATCAGATTACTATAAAATTACTAGCTATTGTAAACAGAACAATAGATTAAAGTATACATTTCCTCATTCGAGATAACGGAATTATTTCAACTGATCAGACTGGGGCTTGAATTGTCTCCTGCGTTTTTTCAAAATACTCAAATCGGAGGGGGTCAGGTAGCTCAACTAATGCCAGATTCGTGTTCAGCGCGTCAAAATACGTGAGGATAGGCTTGATCCGCTCCAAATAAATTTTTTTCTTCATTGTTGATGTCCCTTAATCGACTTTTTCATGATTTTTAGTCATTTTTCGTGACTTACTCGAAACCCATGCGTGCTGGGATTAATCTGACGACGGATTCGTGTTCAGCGCGTCAAAATACATAAAGATAGCCTAGTGGAGTATTCTGTTCAGACAACTTTTCTTTTTTTGTGGGCCTGTGTTATAACTTATCTCTGATATTTCTCCTTTATTCGCGGAGAAAATTCGATTTAATTTGCTTTAAATAATTTGTGAGATTGATATTCTTGTTTTCGTTGAACAGCCAAAATTTCCTTAAATAAAATGATTCAGGAGATCTGATTTTACGATTAGAAATGTTTTTATAAAGATCTGAAAGAGTTAAAAAAAATAAATTATTTAACTTATATATTATCGACAAAGATTTATTTAACCACAAATAGTCATCTAAATGTCACAATTTAATCGGAAATCCACGTTTAATTTTACGCATATAGTCTTAAAATTTATTGCGATTCATCCAACACATCATCACGATCGCTACGAGTTTTCAACGAGATTCTCAACTACGCTTGAATAATTCAAGATGCGTGTAAGTTGGGAGATGGAGGAAACGCAGAATATTCTCGTAACTTTTCCCTTAAAACTTTGCTTGGTCATTTTAAGTATTGAGTAGGGGTAAAAGACCTTTTGCGAAAGTTATAACCTAGTAGGCCTCGTGGGAATCGCCAGACAATCGAAAGAATTATGAATCAATGCGAGAAAGTTACTTCGAGAAAAAATTATACGCGTTGTAGCAAGCGAATGTGAACATTGTCCTCAAGTCTATAAGATCGAGAAATACTCTGTGTGACATATGGGTAAAGCGAAACTTCCGCAATTTACAACGGAATGGATGTATACGTTTAAAGATACGCATAATTTTTTAGAAAAACATTTTTTATAAGGTACGCATTAAGGTACGCAATAAATCAGAAAAGTAGTTACGCGAAATAATTTCTTAAACAAAATCTTTATTTAAAAAAAAATTAGAAATACCAAAGTTTATATCCTACGGTTAAGATGCGATCTATATATACGATCTATAATATAAATAAGTACCATCGATTCGAACCAATGAAGAAATAATCAAGATGCGTCTCGCACGAGTAAATCAACCATAGATGTTTCCTCTGACATTTGTATACATAGACTTTCTCGATGGATATCGATCAAATCCTTTGAAATTTTCGGTCAACAGAATATTCCTTCTTCAATTTATTAAATACCGAGTTAGAGAAAGTTTATCGCAATTGGTTTTTAAGAGATAATTTTGTTAGAAACAAGCGGGCATTCTGCGAACACGAATTACGAGCGTGGCCAATTATCGCGAAGTTAATGAAGCCAAGAAAAGAAAGAAGAATCGACAGCTACTCTGCCAATCTCCTTTCTCCTTGTTTCTACGTCATCCATCACGGTCTCATTCTTCATCTTACTTCTAGTTTCTTCTCTCTTCTGCCAGTTCAACCCTGCCATTTTTTTGTTTCATCAAATTCCATATGTCTCTCAATTTATTTCTGAAAGAAGTATATATTTCCAACTTTCTCTGATTTTTCTTCGATGATATCTTGTGATTTAATGTAGCGGTAATGATAACGTGTCATACAGAATATCGAAATTAAGAATTAAACGAGAACAGATAAATGTTTCATTTCTATTTATATGTATAATGTTATATAATATGATTTATATAATTAATATAATATGTTTATATCATATTTTATATAACTAGACACCACAGACGCGCGCATCGCGCGCTATTTAGCTTTAACATTATGCTATTACACTATTAACTTCTTGATACACACAACTGTCAAAATATTCCACACAGCAAAATATATCTGAGAAAGAGAATTATTTTCAGAAATCGAGAATTTAAAAAGAATTCTTCTTTTCTTCTTGTTATTTGGGTTTTATATAACCTCTGCTTTGAAATCAGATATAGATATCCGATATATATGCAGAATCAGATATCATATCTGAGATAAAATTATCATGGCTTTTTATAATCTCGGAGATGTTTTTGAGATATTCTCATGATATCTCGACATGTTGCCTAATCAGATATTCTATTATTTAGATATCTTCCAGATATCTTGGGCTGCAGTCCACTTGACGCTACAAATGCTTCGAAGCATTCCTCTTCTCTTTTCTTTCAATGAAGAAAGAAGGAGAAGAAGAACCTTGAAAAAAACGCTTCAAAGCATTTGTAGGTCAAGTGGACAGCTGCCTTGGTGGTATATTTTGCTATGTGGGTAGTTATTATAATTTTTTATTCATAAATAAGAGTTCTGTTGTACATAATTACTGAACACAAAATATGTCCTTTATAAGAAACCAATATTACCCACGGTATGTAATTATTTTATCTGCTGCAAGTAATTACGTATCATTTATGAATCAATACTTATATTGTTTTAACGTTTTTTAAATATAAAAATCCAGTTTGTTAAGTAACATAGACCTTATTTGTAAATTGACCCAATACTTTAGAAATATATAAACACATAAATTTAAATTTTACATTTGTATAAATCTTATTATAAATTTCTTTATCAAACAATATGTAAGAAATTCTCACACACATACAAATATACATCGTGATTACTGTGTATAAAAAATTTTACATTTTAAAATTTAATTTCAAATGCATATATCAATCTAGATAAAAGATGGGGAATAAATTATTAACTATTTATTAATTAATAATTATTTATTAATCATAAATGTCTGTTAATACAATTAGTGCTACAAAAATGCTAATGTCTTCTATAGATTTTTCATTCTATGACTGCATATATCCCAATAAACACAAATACGTCCTATGTACGTACAACGGACGTCCATGCCGGATGTTGTGTACGTCCACGGACGTCCATACCGAGTACAGCGGACATACACGGGGCGTCCACTGTACGTCCGTTTGCAACTCCAGTGGACATCCATAAGACGTCCATTATTGGACACGAATGGACGAATTATGGATCTTAAATGGACAAAATTCAAACCTTTACTGGACATATTTCGGTTTATTATATATGGTATCTGCACGCGTATGATCACGCCATAAAAATAATTTGGTTGTGTTAGTGCAAACAAATTTTTGAATTTTGCTCTCTCTATAATACATTTGATTAAACGAAGGCCCCGGATGAGGAGCACACTTTGTGATCAAAAAGAGTTATGTCAGAGGCCCTGCTAGTGAGCACGCCCTGACTAGCGAACTTAAGAACGCTGGAGAAACCCTACCAAGCTGCCCTAGATATAGAAATCGATGTTGAATCTTAATCACGCGAGAATATACCGGCAATGCGCCGCGTAGCGGGCGCGAGCTGAACTCTCTCGCCGCGCCGCGCGCGGCCCGTCGTACAGCCCGCGCTTCAAGTAAACATATTCCCTCTTAATACAAGAGGAAAACCGTTAGAATAATATGTACTAGATTCTTGATGAATAGTCCACTTTATTGACAGAGGAATACTCTTTCTGTAAAAGTTTTTGCTTAGAATATGAGATTACAGGAAATTTCACTTTGTAAATAGAATACTTTTTTTGGGTGTAGACATGACAACGGAAAAGTTAAATGCCTTACGTGACGGGAGAGTAACGCTATGCCTTACAAAACTCATTTTTGTGACAAAAAATATGGATATAATAATAAATCCAAAATAAGTCCATGTACAAATGTCCAATGGATGTACAGTATATATTCATAAATTAGTTATATAAAGGGGATTTCAAATGGATGTCCACTGGACGTCCCTCTTTATTAGTCCAATGTACATCCTTATATGGATGTACAATGGACGACCTTATTATGTCCATGGACGTATGGTAGTAAAATGGACGTAAAACGGACGTCCATAAGATGTACGGTGCTATTTGGGATGTTTATACAATTGTTATAGACTACTATATCTTTTGTGCATAAACTAGTAACATTTTATATAAATCTAATGTAAGCTCCTGATTATTATACATTGATTTATAGTGAATTTTTCTTTTTAAAAATTCACATGTAAGTGTATTCTTGAATTCTTTTACCAGATCTTGTGGCATGTCTTCAAGAAATGTTAAGAGGGATATTATCAAGTCTGTTAAAAAAATATACGTATGATTATCAAATTAACGTATTTATAATTTATTAATAATAATATTAATGTTACATTATAATTTTAATAAATAAAATAGCGAAAAGGAAATTCTTTAAAGTATTAATAATCTTATAACGTAAAATTATTACTTCTTGCATATTTTTAATATAACTTACCCAAAAACTGTCTCGATTTTTCTTCAGAATAGCTCCCCTCCCGAAGACTGCAATGGTGAATTGTAAATCCGACACTTTGAAGTAATTCTTTTAAGTCTTTGCGAGCATTATTTGAATCATAAAACGGAAAAATGTTTTTCATCGTATCCTATATAAACATAAAAATAATAATTAACAATTTACAGTGCAAAAATTACAAAGTGATAAAACATGTAATAAAAATAAATAATGAGAAAGCAAATCAAATATTAATTAAAATTTAATAATATATATACCGGTATATATTGTGCAAAGCGGATGTCCTTCTCCAAAATTCTGAGAACTTCAAACACATCCTGAGATGCTACTATATACAAAAGTATAGTTCCATTGGGTCGTAGCATTTGATGTATATTTTTAAAGGCTTGTCTGTTAAATAAAACAAATAAATGTAATTAATTTTTTTTAAACACATACTTTTATTAAAATATTTGTCAATATTTCTTAAATGCATTTTTATATAAAACATGTGATATATCCATATATTTTGCACTCTTATGTGTATTGCTTGTTTTTTAAATTATGCTATTATATTATCATATATTATAGAAATATGTGTGTGAAGAAATATAATTAACAATAAAGACGTCAAAATGTAAAATAATATTGTGTGCATAAATTTAAAACATTTGTTCTATTCAAAAAGTGAAGCACACATGCACAATATGTTTGCAAGAAAAAATTAATTTACACTGTTTAAAAAGTTTAGTGATAAGGCTTATTTATCAATAAGGGTTGAAATACATTTTAGTTTTAATTATATTTTATATAATATCTTGCTTACCGAATGTCATTGCACCATTGCAAAACATAAAGAGAAAATATATGATTAAATTCAGAAATGTATTTCTCAGGCAAATTTTTAGTTTGAATATCCAATACTTCGAAGTGGAGCCGGTTTTCGTCGTTAAATGTTTTATTCGCATATTTGATCAGGTTCTCCGAAATATCCGTACCTTCACAAAACGCGAAATCAGAGAATTAAATAATTACTTATAATGTTGATTTGTTATTACATTTCTATAATTTATTATTCTCTTACCAATTATTTGTGCATTTGAGCTAAGACTTGGTAACAAAAAATCTTTTGTTATATCTCCAGGACCACAACCAACGTCCATACACTTTCCACGTACATCTTTCAAATTTTCACTAAACTCATCGATTATAGACAATATATTACACTTTCGTGCTTCGTCAGATGTCATGTAGCCTTTTGGACTTCCCATCTTTGACTTTCCCCACTTCAGCACTGTCGTTTCAATGTGGTGCGGTGATATCTGAGTAAGCTTTTATATACTCCACGGTATCAAGTGGGAGACCAAGAACTTTGTTCTCCGGGAAATTAACTTCGGGAACACTTCAAATGAAATTATATCTTTTTAAAACTCATTTTTTTTTAAAAGGTACAAAAAAAGGCATCAAGTACACGCGCCTGTCGGAACATTGTTGCATATGTAAAATACTGTCATACATAAAAATAATTGGACAAAATTATTGTATAGGGTAGACCGGGGCACGTTGTCACACATTTGGTTCAATATTTTTTGTATTTTTTACATTCAATATTTGGGAGTGCTTTGATATGCCAAAATTTCGAGTGAACCCTCAGCTTCAATTGGACAGTATCGAATTTTGTGTGATTGTTACTCTACAGTTGTTACATAACAATAAATAACGACAAGTCGCTTGTGACAACGTGCCCCGGTCACGGGGCACGTTGTCACATCAAATGTGATTGCATGCAAAATGTTATCCAAACTGAATTCAACGTAAATATCAATATATTATAGTGCGCTGCAATGTTAAAAAGTAAAATCTTTCACAGAAACATTTATTTTATTTCAAAAAAGTACAAAAAGCACGAAGTTTTCGTCTTAATCTAAATACAAGAATTCCACTCGAATGCGCAACTTATTGATACACATTTAACAGCAAAACGAATTACTTCTAGATCGACTACTGCGGCTCTCGCAGTTTTTCGTTTGTAGGAGCGCACCATATCCCAATTGCACCTATGACATTAAAATTCGTGACAATGTGCCCCGAGGGCATTTTTTTTACTCTAAATAGCCTTATGGCCGACACGTTTGAGATATTCATAAGGTTAGGTATTGCACGCGGTAGGTAAAAGTACATACTTTAAGATAATATAAAGGTCTATTCTGAAAAAACATAAGCTTCATGTCCAGTACGTTGAATATTAGACAATAAAATTTTACTTACGGTCGCAAAAAACTTTCAAATTGATTTTACGTCAACACAGCTGGAGCAATACTTCAAATCCCTGGAAGAAGCTATTGTATATTCAGTGCGGACTTATCATTTAATATACATATACAATCAATAGTTTCATCTGCTTATAGAACGCTTGGATTCGTCCTCCGATGGGGTAGATTTTTTAAGAATATAACCACTTTAAAAGTATTATACTGTACGTTAGTTCGCCCTAAGTTGGAGTATTGTTCCATAGTTTGGTCTCCGTATTTCAAATGCCATCAGATATTGATTGAACGTGTGCAGCATAAATTCCTGCGTATGGCTGCTTATCGGCTAGGTAATCCCATGTCAATACTTGCCATGACTACTGCGCTATATTAGATAGATTAAATCTACTATCTTTAGAAAACAGGAGACTAACCTTTGATCTTACATTTATTTTTAATCTTCTCAATCACTTTACTGATTGTCCGGATTTGTTGGAACGTATCTATTTTAACATCCCGACTAGAGAATTAAGACAGTACTCCATCTTCCACATCGGATATCACCGTACTTTGTATTTTGTATAGCGCATATTCTTGTGTAAATAGGCTAATAATATCTGCAAGTAATTTCTCCAATAGGGTTGACTTTTTTGGTGGCTCTGTATCAACTTTTAAACAAAAACTTCCTCGTCTACTCTCGTAACCTAATTGCTCTTCATATTATGCTGTAAAATTTTATTGTTCTTGTTTTTTTTTCCTTTTGTACGCTAAAGGTTTTATTACCCGTTAATAAAGTTTATTATTATTATTAATATTATTGTATATTAAATTTAATTTCTTGCGAAAAAACTGTTGTATATTCTATCCTCTACAAAAGATTTGATATCAGAAACTAACATTAAATAGGAATAAAATTATAATATTAATATTGACTTAAAATTCCCGAAAACTGAAAACATTCTGTTAAATCTCTTCTTAGTAAAAAGAAAATCTCTCTGAGTTTCCTCTTTCAGAGAGGTGTCAATCCTGCAATTTTCGTTCCATTAGGTTCGAGAGAAAGATGTCTAAAGATAATTTCAGAATAGACAGAGGTGAATGTCCAATTATTCACACTTGTTCTCGCTCGCGTGAATGCATAGGTGTTAGGTACCTACAGAATAGGCATGCAATGACAGGATATTCCGAAAGCGGGGGATAAATTGCGTTCGAGCAATTGATCGACGTGATGATAGAACTCCCTCTCCATCTTCGTCCATTTAATAAAGACGCTGAACGGAGGCGACGCGAAGCGGATCGAAAAACAATAGTCGACCTTTCAGCGGCATTCTTGGCACGCGATGCCCGTGAAATTGTGACGACAAATTGAGCCTTCTCAGGAACGAAAGATTCTTCCCCAATGTTGCGCCCTTTCGTCGTTTCACCTTCCATCGCGATCCGCATCGGCTGCCTGAAAAGGGAACGATCTCGCCTCCATTTTCGTAGACTTCTTTTAAGCGCTTCTTCGTCTTTCTTTTCCCTCTTCGCTTCCGGACCTCGTCTCTACTTCTCGCTGTCGCGATTGATGCCGTCGCTTACATCTGACTTGAAGACTCGTTTTTTTAACGATTCGTCGTTTACTGTGAGAAGCGATGTGTAAAGATCATCGAAATCTGCGAATACCTTACGGAAAATTCAAGTAAATTCCAGAGCAGTGCTTACATCGATATTACGCGGTCGAAATCGTGTCTGTTATTTTCTCATAAAATAGAATTATGGTCTCGCGAATTTCTTTCATCAGTTTGCATATTATTCTTTCGTTATAAAAATCTTTTTTTGCTTTAAATTAAAAAAAATAAAAGATAATATTTTGTTATTCTGTTTGTATTATTCTTTAAAATTGTTTTTAAAAATATATTGAAAAATCGACACTTAAAAATTGAAACAATTCAGTTTTTAATTGGAATTTGGTAATTATGTACTTTAGGGGAGGCACCTCCGGTGACCTTGACCTTGACATATGTTGTCAAGGTCACCCTCCTGAGTGACCTTCAGAAGGTTTTAGCCGTCGCTCGTTTTTTATTAAAAAGTTATAAACAAAAAAAGTTTGGAAAATATAGCAGCTATTTTGAGTATTGGAAGGCATAAACGACTAATATTACGTTTTTTTTTAAAGCAGAGAATACTTTATTTTGCGAGAAAGTCGCTGCTTTACCAAAACACAACATTTAAAGCAGTAAATCGTTGATAAATTAAAGTTTTTTTGTTAATGCAGTGAATACTTTATTTCGCGAGAAAGTCGCTGCTTTACCAAAACACAACATTTAAAGCAATAAATTGTTGATAAATTGAAGTTTTTTTTGTTAAAACAGAGAATACTTACATAGGTTAGTTAATGCGCTTTAAACACATATATACTGTTAAAGCGCGTCACTAACCTATATAGGTTAGTTAACGCGCTTCAAACACTTAAATACTTTTAAAGCGAGTCATCTAACCTATGTAAGTATTCTTTGCTTTAACAAAAAAAACTTCAATTTATCAACAATTTACTGCTTTAAATGTTGTGTTTTGGTAAAGCTGCGACTTGCTCGCGAAATAAAGTATTCACTGCATTAACAAAAAAATTTTAATTTATCAACAATTTACTGCTTTAAATGTTGTTTTTTGGTAAAGCAGCGACTATCTCGCAAAATAAAGTATTCTCTGCTTTAAAAAAAAACGTAATATTGTTAGAGCCTTTTTATTACTTTCTTTTACAAATTGCTTTTTAAAACATGTCTCGCTTTTCTCTCTCACTCGCTTCTGTTTCTTTCCTGCCTCGTTTGTCACGCTCGTATCGATATCACGCAGATCGACTCTTACACACAGATCGACTCTTACAATTTCGGCCAATCCTGACTTACTGTCCGTCCTCGGACAATTCATTTTATAATCATACAGCAAAATAAAATAAACGATATTATAACTGATTGCTTACTTATTAGTTATCTTAATATTGAACAATTAACGTATTAGTGATATGTTGGATTGGGCAGTTATATTTAACCATGGTCGCATGTTAGAGGCCTCCCAAACTCCACAATAGGGTTTGTTAGTATTTTGGAATCCAGTTTTGTCAGCCACCAGATACCTATCATTTCGCAACTCTTTGGCAATCACATATGGTCCTTTAAATTTAGGAATTAGTTTTTTGGAAGCCCCTGGATTTGAATCAAAATTACGTATCATTACTAAGTCTCCCTCATGATAATGATGAGCTTCTTTTCGCTTCTTATTAAATTGTTCTGCGCTTTTTTGCTGATTTGCGATTATATTTTGTGATGCTTTAGCTCTAATTTCATCTAGATTCCTATTACTATCTTTTACATCTTCTAAATAATTAGCAACTTCATCTTTCAAATTTCCACGTTGATTGACACCAAAAAGAAGTTTGCTAGGGACTTCATCAGTACTTTTATTGAAACTGTTATTGATTGCAAATTCGGCGTCTGACAGAACTTGATACCAATTCCTATGCTTATCCGGTTTAATAAGCTTCGCTATCATTGGAGTGAGTACACGATTTATACGTTCGACTTGTCCGTTGGCTTGCGACGAGCCGGTAGCTATAAGTGTATGCCGAATACCATGATCATTTATAAAATCGTGGAATTCCTGGGAAGTAAACGCATTTCCACGATCTGAAATGATTATTTTAGGTATACTATAATGTCTGAAATAATCGATAAGATTACGAATAACTTCTGCACTAGAAGTAGTCTTAGTAGCATACAATCTAACATATTTAGTAAACGCATCTATCACTAAGAATACATATCGCTTCGATGGATGTTTATTATCTATTGGCCCTAAATGATCTATGTGCAAAGTATCGAAAGGAATGTTTCCCTTTGGGATAGAATGGAGTAAACCCTCTTTTCGTCCACTACTAGGAGAAAATGCTATACATTTTAAGCAATTCTTTATATAATCTTCGACCTTATACTTCAAATTAGGGAACCAATAATTGCGCATAATATTATTTACAGTTTTTTCTACTCCTAAGTGTCCCATTTCGTCATGGTACTTGTACAAAATATTCTTTTCCATCGACGTTGGCACATAAAATAGCAATCCTGAATGTTTTTTTCTATAAATCAAACCATTTCGCATTTCGTAATAAGAGTCCTCTTTTTTCTCTAATTTTTCACGTAAATCCCGTATAACTTTATCTTCATATGACATATTGAAAGGTTAAATTCTAACGGGTTGTCTTCTATAACCAAAATATTATTTACTCTACTGAGGGCATCCACATGCTGCATGCGTGCTCCTATCCTATGCTCGACTTCGTAATCGAAATTCTGGAGTTCCAGTGCCCATCGTGCTATGCGTGGATTAATATCTTTTTTATTTAATGTAAGTCTAAGTGAA
>JASTWP010003888.1:0-15793 GCA_030770255.1 Temnothorax ravouxi
AAAATTCGGTTCAGGGGTTTGGGCTGGGCGTTGATGAGTCAGTCAGTCAGTCAGTCAGTCAGGACATCTTCCTTTATATATGTTACGCCCAAACACCGAAAACGCTCAGTGAGCGAAAAAAACAGCCACAACGCGTTGTGAACGGTGCTGATTATCCACAACGCGTTGTGTGCGTTTTAGAAACGTCCACGACGCGTTGTGGCCGGTGCTGATCATCCACAACGCGATGTGTGTATTTCAGAAACGTCCACGACGCGTTGTAGACGGTGCTGATCATCCACAACGCGATGTGTGCATTTGAGAAACGTCCACGACGTGTTCTGCATCCACGCATATACTTTCCACGCGAAACGAGGGGCCACATGGGTTCGTGGCGCGCTTTACAAGCTCGTTTAGGTAGAGGTGGTATTAAACAATATAAGCGAGTTCCACGCTTTCAACCACGGGGGGGTGCGGGGGGGGGCCGAAGGCCCCCCCTCGCACCGCCTCGTCTGTGTGTGTGTGTGTGTGTCCACGCGAAACGAGGTGCCACATAGGTTCATGACGCGCTTTACAACTTAAAGTACATGCTAAGTTGTAAAGCGAAATTATAAAGTACATGCATGGAGAGGGGGGTGCAGGGGAGCAAAATCCCCCCGCCCACGCATGTACTTAAACGAGCTTGTTCCTAAACAGTAGTTATCAAATTGCTGTAATAATTATGTTCCTGGAATCTAATAATTAATATAGTTTGATTTATTAGTAATAAATACGTTTTATTTGAGTAATTCATCTCTGTGTTTTCTAATTTTATATTATTCCTATAAATTCTCAAGCAAATTCGCTTTGTGAGCATATCAAGTTATGCAGAACGCGTCGTGGACGTTTCTGAAATACACACATCGCGTTGTGGATGATCAGTACCGGCCACAACGCGTTGTGGACGTTTCTAAAACGCACACAACGCGTTGTGGATAATCAGCACCGTCCACAACGCGTTGTGGCTGTTTTTTTCGCTCACTGAGCGTTTTCGGTGTTTGGGCGTAACATATATATATATATATATATATATCTATATATATAAGTCACGTCTGTCTGTCTGTCTGTCTGTCTGTCTGTACGCGAACTACTCATTCGTTAGTGGACCAAATTTGTACCAAAAGCATATGAAATAGGGGTAGAATTTTCCGGGGATGAAAATGTCGTGGTTAATTTTTCATTACCGATTTTTTTGGAAACCGGTTCCGAAATTTTTTCAAATTTTACGAGAATTTTTCGGGAATCAATTTACCGAATCTTAAGGAATTGTATATGAAACAGGGGTAGAATTTCCCGGGAAGTATCATAATGTGCATAGTTTTTTGCTACCGATTTTCTGGAAACTGGTTTTTTTAATTTTTCCGATTTTTCCGGAAATAATTGACCGAATTTCAAAGAATTGTATATGAAACAGGGGTAGAATTTTCCGAGGAGTGTTATAAAGTGTATAATTTTTTGTTACCCATTTTCTGAAAACCGGTTTTTCTAATTCTTCCAATTTTTCGGGAATTAATTGACCGAATCGCAAAGAATTGTACATGAAGTAGAGATAGAATTTCCCGGGGATTGCATTAAGTGTATAATTTTTCGTTACCGATCTTTTTGGAAACCGGTTCCAAAATTTTTCCAATTTTTCTGGAAATAATTGACCGAATCTCAAAGAATTGTATGTGCTGACACACACATACACGCGCGCACACATGGGCCGATTCTCTCGAATTTGATACCAAAATGCAAATTTTTCGGAGATGAAAATGTAGCGGCTTTTTTTGTTTTACGCCCCCCCCCCCCCCCAACCCATTCACCCGCGCGAAGCGCGGGCTCAAAAGCTAGTATTATATATATATAGATATACACACATTGATAATATTTTTATTATTAAAAATAAAATTAATAATATAATGCATAAATAGTATTGAATTGTTGTAACTACTTTCTACAAATCCATATTTATTATTTTTGCATCGTATCATTGATATTATCAATGTGTGTATATCCATATAAATACATTTATATATAAGCAATTCCTACTATTTTGTATGCACACAACAATAAATTAAATAAGAAATAGCTTGATCAAAATATGTTATGATATTTATTGTAATATAATTATTTTCTGAAAATGAATATTATTTCTATGAGAGTCGTAAATATTAATTTTATTTTTCAAGATATTTGTGTGTGTGTGTGTGTGTGTGTGTGTGTGTGTGTGTGTGTGTGTGTGTGTGTGTGTGTGTGTGTGTGTGTGTGTGTGTGTGTGTGTAAACAATACAAACTTTCTCTGTCTATCATTCTTCTTGGTGTTCTCTTTGTTTTCTTTCCTTTCCTTTCCTTCTGCTTGCGTTTTCTTTATTCTTTCCTTCGTGTCAATATCTCTTCCTCGTAAAAAGCCTTCAGATCCTCCTCCATGTACCTCTCGCCTCATCCCATTTCACCTCCTTCCCATCTATCCAGAGCTTCCTATTCGTTAGGAACACTGACTTTCCTTTCTGCCTTTCCTGTCGCTCTTCTCCATATGAGGCTTCTTTTCTTCTTCTCGGCTCTCTCCCTTTTCTCTCTTTCGTCTTTTCCCTAAAAAAAAAAAGTTTAGTTACGTGAGAAAAATAAATTAATTTTTATTAAAAATAGATAATTAGTAGAAATAAATTTTTTATTGTAAAAATAATAAGTATTTTGTAAAAAATAAATTACTACTTATTTCAAAATTAATAATTGGTAGAAAATAATCACGAATTTTGTCAATAATAAATAATAATCTCAGATAAATTACTAATTTTACAAATTATTTGTTTAAAATAATAATTTTAATTATAATTATTTTTAAACCACGTTTATAAATGCAATAATTAAATTAGTTACATTGAACCAATTAATAATTTTTAAAACTACATAATTTTTTAATATTTACCTGAGATTAATTATTTATTATTACAAAAATTAGTAATATCACTTTGCCTTATTTTTGGATATCAACGCTTTATGTATTCTCTTTCCTTGAGCACCAATCTGTCGTATGTACAGCCAGGTATACTGTCATATACGAATAGTTTGGTGCCATCACAAAATATACATCGCCAGTGTTCAATTCCCTCTGCAAAGTATTGATTTTTTCCTCCAATTATTTGTAAGCTTAAATTACTCTTACTAGCGTCAATATAATCAGGCAATCCTTGATATTGTACACTTTGCGTTTCAAAAGGAGTACTTTGTCTCACAATGCGTAAAAATTCATCTATTGATTCGTCCGTTAGTTCGTTGCCAAACAAGACATTCTCTCTCACAATAGAAATAGGTATAATAACTTCATCTAAATTTATCATTCGTCTTGCCTTATCCTCTTCGGTTATATCTCGCTTGTAGCTTGTACCAATATATGTACAATCATCATCCTGCTCCATATCTTGAGCAATCAGAGCAGTGGTAATCGCTGTTTTCATCGGCGAAGTGTCACATTTTAACGTTTTGTTATTTTCATTAATGACATTTGCGCTCTTTACTGCATTTTGCTCAATAGTTTTTTGACTACTTGATTTTTTACTTGCTTCCTGTGCTTCTATAATATAACTCGGATCCCTTATTTCCATGTGCCTGTTGTGGCGACTATCCAAGATTTCCGGAAGCATGCATTCGTTATAGAAGCGTATTAGAGAAGGCAGCATATGCTTTTCCCAAAAAGCATTGTCTCTACCTACGTGCACTATTTTCATGCTTTTCGGTGTCCATATGGCAAAAATGCAATACTGTCGTTGCGTTATGTTTAATTGGCCTTGAATTTGATAAAAGAACCGATGCTTTTCATTTAATTTACCTGGGTCTTTTGTATCAAAGATGCCTTTCAGGGCGGGTAATGTTTTAATGCCTTTTTCTATTGTTAAATGTTCGGCTGACTGAGGACATTTGATCTCCACTAAGCCATCGTCATCAATGAGTCCATCAGGAGAAGCACCCAGGTATGGATATTTGCGATCAATAAATAAGCCGCAAGGTTTGATGTCTTTGTTAAGTTTTGCGGCTAAATCTTTTTTTGCTACTGGTTCGTGAACGCGATCATGCGGCGGTATCAACAGGCGAAGGATATAAAATATTCTTCACTGTTGTTACACAAGACGTTGTTGCTCTCATGCAACAAACCATTCCAAAATTGGACGCTGTCAACATGACACGTCTCAATAAGCACCACAGCTCGGAATCACTTTGTTGTCTCGTATCGCATTCAGTTTGTTTCCAATTTTTCCCATACTCGATCAAGTTTTCCATATGCCTTTGTCGATTTTGTTCAAATACATCAGGTGGGAGATCTGGCTTTTGCGATTGTGGGCCATAATATTTATCTGTTCCTGATCCTCGTTTAAATTTTTTTCGTTTGCCATCTTTTTGTCGAGATTCTCTGGTTCTCGCAATTTCTTTTTTTGCCGTTGCTCTTCAAGTTGTTTGACAGTAGAAGGAACAGTTTTAGACATGCCTTTATAAACTTCCGTGAGGACTTGCTGCGTATTATGTTGCAGAACTGCTCCCGTAATTCTAGCATTGTACGAACCTCGTTTGCCAAAATGAATGCGTTTTCCACCAATTTCTTTGCAGATTATCGAATTAAATGATTCTGCAGGATTATTGGTTAAATTTAATAGCAAGCTGTCAGAATAAGCACTGAGATACATAAGAGCACTTTCCATTCTTTGATATAGACCATGCAGTTTCAAAAGTGGTACGTAATTTTTATTTCCGCCAATTTCGCACTTTTGACCGCGCACTTTTCCTCATATCGTTTATGTTCACCAAATATGTGACTAAGGATATTTAATATGTCTTTCCGTAGTTCTTAGTAGCCTTACAATGATGAGATAGGTCTTGTTTTTGTCGTTCAGAAGCTAGTCGCAACACTTCTCTCCGTATTTTTAAAACACCACGCTTCCTTTTTGGCTGAGTCGTTTCAGCAACGGCTTTCAGTTTTTTACAAAGATTACGCAGTAGATGATTGGTGCATTCTATTTTTTTCACTGTTATCATCTGTTCCTGGTACGGTTTATTATTGATGATGGAGTGATATACGTTACTATCTCCATCGGCGATAACCGTTTTGTAAATAAGTCCGTGCATCGGAAGGCTAAGTTTGAAACCTTCTGCAATAGCATCACTTTCCATGCTTGTAGAGGCTGCGTTGCGATCGAAATTTTTATAACATTTGTGCGTTTTCGCAGCGCAACCCTTTCGTTCAGCCATGTCACATATCGCGCAATATTTATTGCGGATGCCAACGAAGAGAACTTTCCTTGTGCGATAACCAATTATTGCATCTACACCGGAAAGTGAGTCGTAGAGGCTTTACCGTACGATCTTTTCATCCAGCTGCCATCCGCAACGACAGTTATATATGGAATACCATTAACAGTTTCGTTTCTGTCTAAGGCGAGTTGTTTTTCTTCTTCGCCTGCCTATTTATCACATTTTCCATGGCTGTTTTTCCGAATTCTTCGACTAGATCTTCGCGATATTTTATATACGTAACCTCAGACATATTAGGAATATTCATAGCTGCACATTGCTCATTCAACTGGGCATAACCATTTCCAGTTGTGATAGATGCAGCTACAGCAGCTTTATTAATATCCAATATGTCTGGTTCTGTAGGTTCGGACCAGATGTTGTCTTTATAATTGCACATTTGGCATTTGAAGAACAACTGCGTCAATAACCCTTTGCGACGAGCTTTTATGAGTTTCCAATCTTTAAATTGGCACTCTATTCCTCGCGCATGATTATCGAACGTTCTATGGATCTCATTCAATATAAATGAAATGTCGACAATGCTACGGCCTTCAAGCATGCACTCTTGGATACGATTTGTATCTAGAAGGCCCGTATTATCGATGACAAGGTCATAATCATCATCGCACTTTTCGACATTTAAATTGCACATACCTTTATTTTCTTGCGACGGACACTGCGTTACTTTGGTATTGCAGTTTGAATCCATCATATCGCGCAATGTTACCATTGATTCTCCGAAATTGATGGATTCGTTGTCCATACTTGCTGCAATTTCAATATCATTTTCTTGACGTCTCTTCAGAGCCTGTCGCCTGTAAAGAATAATAAAAATATTAATATATGAAACAACACTTGACAGAAAATTGGTGTAAGTAGGAATAAAATGGGCTATCTGCCCCGGGAACTCCGAGGGGGGGAGCGGGGCGGGGGGGGGGGGGAGAGGGACTCGAGGGCGAGGGGGTCCGCAGGGAGGGGGATAGGTATCCACGTTCTACGGCGAGGGGGTCCGCGGGGGGGGGGGAGTGTCGGCGAGCGCGTCGGGACATGTTTTATTAAATATTTATAAACATATCGTTGACAAAGGGGGTGCCGCCGAGGGGGAGGGGGGAGGGGGGATGGTGTCCGCGTTCTAGGGCGAGGGAGGAGGGGGGGGAGGGGACGTTCGCGTTTTCGGCGCGGGGTATTACGTTCGTCTGCTGGAATTTTATCCGCCAACACCGCGTTTACGTTTTCGGCGCGCCGCGGAGGATGGGGGTCCAACGATCACGTCAGTCCGCGTGACGTCACACAGCGCGCTCGCTCCCGACCCTCGTTGTCTCTCCCCGGTTCGCGCGCGCTTCTCGTTCGCGTTTTTTTCCTCGCGCGCGGTCTCTCTCGCTCCCGTCCTCCGTTGTCTCTTCCCCGTTCACGCGCTCTTCTCGTTCGCGTTCTCTTTTCCTCGCGCGCGGTCTCTCTCGCTCCCGTCCTCCGTTGTCTCTTCCCCCGTTCGCGCGCTTCTCGTTCGCGTTCTCTTTTCCTCGCGCGCGGTCTCTCTCGCTCCTGTCCCCCGTTGTATATCCCCCGTTCGCGCGCGCTTCTCGTTCGCGTTCTCTCTTCCCTCGCGCGCGGTTTCTCTCTTTCGCCCCCCCCCCCCTCCGTTCGCGTTATCTTTTCTTCGCGCGTTTCTCGTTCGCGTGTCCTCTCCCTCGCGCGGATTTCACTTAATAATTATTATTCTTAATAATTATTATTCTATATAATATTATTATGTAATATAATAAATAATAGTGAAGGAAAAATGAATAATAAATGATATATAGAATTAAGCATTAAAAAAAATTTATTTCATAAAATTATTTAATTTTTTAGTAAAAACTACCAGACCTCTTCTTCCTCAATTTCAAATTCATGGTTGATTTCGAACAATCTTCGAAATCCGAAGATGTCCACATCTCCCGAAACGTCCCATATCTCATTATTGTTATCGTGAAGCAGCTCTCGCTCCCAGCGTACCCAACGCTGGCGATGGATATTAATGAAACCACGAATTCTGATTTCGTCGAAATGTATAAAATTTGGCTGAAAAATTATACAAAAAATTTTTTTTTAATTTAAAATCTATAAAAAAATTTTAAAAATTTTAAAAATTTATAAAAAAATATTTATACACACCTGAACGTGAGGAATCCTCACCCTCACCATATTAAAAAGTTCAATTTCTCGCACTGGTACGTTATCGACCCACACCCACTATAACGTTAACAGAATGGTTAATTTAATATATATTTAAATATACAATTATGTGTGTATTGTTGCGCGCATGCCGCCCGGTATGCTTTTCAAAAATGTTACGCCCAAGTCGACAGTGAATCCATGATTTCTCTCAGAAACACTTATTCACACTCGCGCACTCACGAAAATAACGGGCGACACGCACGCAACGGTATTAGATATACATACCCCGATGGCAGGGTGAACGATTTCAATAAAATCTTCAATTCTGTGATATCTTGCCATTTTTTTCTTATATTCTTTGCTCGCGAACGTTTTCACAGTACTGACTGCAGAGAACTGACTGACTTTAACTGACTGCAGAGGACCAAACCAGAGCTCAGAGAAAAGTAATTAAGATAAAATATATCTAGCATTACAATAGCAAGCAAGGATTCGTTGGAGCATCGGCACCACATAGGCGAGCGTCGCCGGAGCATCACTTCACAGTTTACGATATACGATACTTTAAATTTCAAGCGGCCAGAGTTCTATAGAACGTCGCATATACGGTTTTCATTCCACTTTACGCTTCTTTCCTTTATAATAAATAATTGGGAGAATTGAAAGATAATAAACTTTTTTATCATATAAGCATTAATTTATTTATTATATCTCGCATCGTATACAATATTGTCTAAAGCATAAGCTAATAATTCGCAATCAATAATCGAATTTTTATCATAAACGCTGCGCAAGATTCTAGCTGCATCACATTTATCGGTTATACAATTTCTTCCCAAAATGGTTACAAATTGTTTAAATTTTTCACTTACGCCATGAACATTTTGGCATAGTTGAAAATACACATTCTCGACGCAATGTTCTAGTTCGAACAAGAAGAGTACGGTTGACGGTTTCATGTACAAGCTGGTGTCGCGCGATGTTAATTTTACAATATCTGCGTCACGTATTTTTACGAGTTCTATAATCAGATCTTCGAATCGACATCGATGAAGGTGCGGTTGACTGCAGGAGTCGTTCGATATCCGCACGTCTTTCAATTAGCGCTGTCCACGTCGTATGAGCCAACACCATCTGATTTCCTCGATTATCACCGAGAAGTAGTTCCACAAAGGACACAGGTCCCACGCTGATTCCAATATCCAAATATTTATAAGCTGTTGATGTCAACGCGTATCGTCTGCTGAGTATACGAACCGCGCGACGCTCCAACGAAACGCTATAGAAAAAATAATGAAATTAGTAATAAAAAATACATTACAATTTCGCAAAAAGATATAAAAATATATAGCTCTATAAATTAAAAAAACTTACTTGTTTTCACACGTTGGAGTTTCATCATCGGGGATCGGTACGTAATAATTCATACGTCTACTGCCACCGTTACCGCCGTTGTTTCCTTCAGCGGAATACATTCTCTCGGTTATGGAGAAGCGGACCGTTGATGCAAGCGACTGATGCAAGACTGATCGTCGTTATAAAATTAATCGAATATACGCGGCAACTTCCAACACTATGATGAAGGAGGGGGAAATTAATGTTTCTGGAACGCGCAATCAGCGCTCTGAAATTTTTAGGAGAGGGGGCTAAGGTAGGATGTTTTTTTATTAAGACGTATACCCCCCCCCCTTCCGCATGACATCAACCGCGAAACATGTTCAGACATGTTCAGACCTCTCTCGAGTTAGAATTCGTCACGTATACTTATTCTTTAATGTTGTATACTATCGACTAATGGGGGGAAAGGAAATAAAACATAGTAAAATTTACACATACGTATAAAATTTATTTTTTAAAAAGATGACAATTCTCTCTGACGTTTCGACCACCAGTTAAATATTTTTAATACATTTTGCAACGCGCAATTCTTAACGTGTTTTCCGCATCGCATAGTATTGGTAGCATCTAGAATATTCAAAGATTCGATATCTTCGTAATCCGCATCCAGAGTCTCGATGTTTAGGTTTTTTCTCGCTTTATTCTCAAGCAGATCCACCAGCCATTCTCGTTTCTGGCATCCCTTGACGTACACGAGAGTCGGCATTTCGTCGTCGTCGTCGTTGTCCTCTTCCTCACCGAGCACGGCTGACGTAATTAAACGCTTCACCTTGCTGTACGGCACGTTTCCTTCTTCCCATCGTAATCCATGGTGATTGCGAATCAACCAGGAAGCGCACGATTTGTCGGATTTTGTGAGGAGATTCCACGGCATGGGGCATGTAAAGATGTAATGCGCCAGAACGACCCCGTTTCTCAGCACCGCCACCTCCTTCACGACAAATTTCATCCCGACGACGAAACCTTGCAGGTCCACGAACGTTGGTGCGAACATGAAGAGATATCTCTCTGTCTTCGATGCGTGAATCGAGAGGAATGACGCGCGTTTCGCGACACTCTGATTTATATCCTGCTCTCCTCTTTTTTCCCTCTCATAAATTTGTATCGGGAGTGAAAGAGAGAGAGAAAATTTTCGTCGACGTTGCCGCGAACACTCAGACTATTTTGCGCACTACGTTGGTCAACGGATTGTACTCGATCACGCGATCGTGTATGATGAGACAGTACGCGGAGGTATTCGGCGGTACGTTCTCCATGCAATCGAATTCTATTCTGACATCCACGGTGGCGTTTTTGACGGATTCGTTTTGTCGAGAGCAATCGATGATCACGAACGGGCCGTTACGTAGAAAAGTCGAAACGGTGAGACTCGGTTCGAGATATTCGTATCCGTAATAGCCCTTGCAGAAACGCGCGTACATATCGTACAGAATCGCCCATCTGTGTTTGCCAAAGTCCAAATTCAGATCGTCGTACGGATAGACTTCCGAGTTTAGGTAGAGTTTCACGTTGGTCAATTTGCAGTCGTCGAATCGGCTCGTGTCCGCGGACATGACGTTCTTCCGACCCGTCTGCAGAGCGAAGACGACGTATCGCGGTTTCTCGAGTTGAGTCGCGGTCTTAATGGCCCACGAGTGCTTGGTCGTGTTCTGCAACAGGGGATACTCGTACAGATCCCACGAACGGAAACCCATACTGAGATATCGTCCTTTTTCCAAGGCGCGCAGCATCGACAGCTTGTTGATCTCGCTCAATACCACGTGCGGCATTCGCCACTGTATCTTGAGTATTTTGATAGCAGGCTCCAACGCGAGATTTCCCACCAGACAATTGTTGTCGTTGCGCGATCGTATCAAGATTAATTCGTGACGAGCGTTGATCACCACGCGTTTGTAATCCTCGCAAAATCCTAGTAACAGGTTGAGCGGTACGCAGAAATTGAAGTATCCATTCGCGTTATTATGTGGATCCCAGCCGGCGTTTCTCAGAATCACGCTTCTGTCGGACGATACCGTTACGTAGTTCTTGAGCGTGCTGGTTATTCCTACGTTTCTGCAGCGATCAATCTCCACACCGTCGAGCTCGTATCGAATCTCATCGAACATGAACGCGACGCAATTATTACCCAGTACCACGTTATCGGCTGCTTGGTCGGCTGCTCTGGTCACCGTCAATGTTCCTTCGACGTAGAGAAAACTATCGCACGGCAACGTATACAGATCTTGCTGTTGTATGGGTATTCGTATCTCGTCGCTATACTCGAACGTTGTGTTGGCGTACGGGTTGTACGTGTGAGTCTCGATCTTGACGATGCGATCGTCAAAGACGGGCTCGCCTCCGATGTTGAGAATTTCGGTCATCGTTCAGACGTTTCGTACCGCGAATCCCAGAGATTGTAAAAATTTAACGTTCGATGCGTCGAGCTTCTTTCTCGTCTCTCTCTTTTTTTTACGCCACCGAATGTCGATTTGACGATATCGTCGATCGTCGCAGTCCGTAAAGATATTCTTATCTGTCGCGTGCTCCGAGTCGTTCAACACGAGCATCTCACACACACGTCGCGCGTTATCGCTGTCGCCGTCGTACGTGCAATCTGACGGTGATCTCCTCTCCTCGAAAATCGAGCAATCGTCCGTCTTGATCCGTGACGCGTATCGTTAGATCCGTAACGCTTCGCGCGATGATCGGCAGGTAAATGATCTGCGCCGGCGTTTCCGATATCTTATATCCCGGTGGTACGCTCGGTGAAAATTCGTGTATCGTGTGAACACGTTTGCCGTTGCTGTACGCACCCGCGGTCACGTTACACTCCACGCGGATAATGTTTACGTTGATAATATTAATCGACGCGTCCGATTCGTGCCACTGTCCCGGCTGCAATATACGCTTCGACGAGAATCCCAGCAGCGATCCAACGTTGTTCGGTTTGTTAAAGTTCACTCTAAAAGCGCACTTGATCTCGCTCTTCATCGTATTGTAATTTGCGCGGAGCACTATCGGGTATTCCGTGGCCTCGTCTTCGTAGCCGTTCGCGCGAGCGGTCGCCTCTCGCGCGATATTCGCGACCGACGTACGATCGTCGTTGGAACGATTTACGCGTCGCGGACGTTTCCGTGAAATTTCGCGTTTCAAAAACTCATGTATGGCTCGTATCTCGTACGATCCCTCGGGAATCGTAATTTCCGTGTCATCCTCGTCGAAATAAAATTTATTGTTCGTAGAATTCACGTTCGGAATCGTGTGATAAGTCTCAAAACACGTTAGACCGAGCTCGTAGTCACCGTCGCTCAGATCCACGGCGGGAAAGTAGTGCTCCGCGAGGATGCTGCTCTTCCCGGTCAGCGTGAACGTTATAGACATGTCGGTGCAATCCGTTAACGAATACTGAGTCACCACGGCGCACCGTCAGGCTTTAAATTAGCGTCGATCGTTCGGAGAAATTGCAGGCACAATTGTCCACAGATGCTCTGATCGTATCGCTGATAAGACGTGCGATTGTACTCAAGCTTCGTCACGCTCGGCCCGAAATATCGCACCAATTCTTTCGGCGGTCGAAGATTGCCGAAACTGTCGAAATACATGACTCGATCTTCCCTCTTCGCGTACGCTACCCAATGAGTACCGGGACCCGCTGCATCGTCCAAATTCACGATACCGCTCTCGTTTCGACGTACACCGCCGATCGGTAACGAATCACGCATGAAGACACCTCTGAAGAACGGTACGCGCATACGCCTTGCCAGTCGATTCAATTGTACGTTAGTCGTAATACCCGCGGGCATATTTAACGTCTTTTTGACGTTTTTTTTTTTATTTTTGACGCTACTCCTCGCCCGCGTTTGTGCGGACCGAGATACAGCCCTCGTCCATATTTGTACGGAGCGAGATAAAGTCCGCGACCTTCCACGGCGCGATTGTGACGTTGCATCTCTTCCAGCTGACGCCGCGCGGCTTTGTTATCGTTCACGGCCTTTACGACTCCCGCCGCTCCGCCGGCCAACGAGCCGAGAACTCCCAACAACGGTAGAATCGGCAATACGCCGCCTCGTTTCGCCGCCGGAAGTATCCGTTTTTTTTTCGTCAGCCTTTTCCTCGTTTTCATTTTTTTCGTTTTCAAACCCATTCCGAGCTTCGTCTTAGCTTTCATGGTCGCCCAGACGGCTGTAGCGGCAGCTCTTTCTCCGAGAGTCGAATCTCTCGCGGTAATGCGTTTTCGCGCTTCCGCAGCGAGTACCTCGTCCGCCGCGTGTCTCTCGGCGAGATCGCGGTTACGCGAATAGGCTATGTCGTGCTCGCGACACGCCGCGTCCAATGAATTAATACCTTGATCGCCTCTCGCCAATCGTTCTTGTAAACGAGTTCCCGGACCGCAAAATTGATAGCCGGGAATGTGTAATTCGAACGGAAGTGCGTTTATCGCGCGATTTAACAAGCCTCCACCAATTTTTTTCGCTGACATTCGCCGCAATCTTTTATCATTGGCGCGGGACCGTCGATGTGCGTTCGCTGCCACGGTTGATTGTAATGTTCGTAACAGCGACGATATGTCTGAACCTCCAAATCCGCCCTTATATGTTCCGGAAGCTTGTCCCACACGTAGTGTACGTGATCGCCGCACGTTTGCAGCAGAACGGCTTTCGGCACAAATTGCAGCTGTTCGGCGCTCAAGTCGCGAATATCGGAAGGTCTCGACAGTAGGACGAACATTTTTGCTACTGAGCGATTCGCGGTTCCGCTCGCCTATAAATAGGCGTTCGAGTCAGCCAGAGAAGTCGGCAGTGTGGAAAAAAATGAGATTCGTGCGACAACCGTTGGCGATTCGCGTGACGAATTGCGACGACAGATTACGGTCGATGGGGGGCAACGCGGAGAAACGCAAGCACGGTACGATGTTACCGACTACTATACGCGCGATCATTTGCGGCCCCTCGAATTGCGGTAAAACCAACGTTTTGATAAGCTTGCTGGAAAGTCCGCACGGTGTACGTTTCGAAAACGTGTACGTGTACTCGAAATCGCTGCAACAGCCGAAATATCGATATCTGGAGAATTTATTGACATCGATCGACGAAATCGGCTACTTTACGTTCTCCAATAACAGTGACGTCATTCCACCGAGCGACGCGCGTCCAAACTCGATCTTCGTCTTCGATGACGTGGCGTGCGACAAGCAAGACGCTGTGAGAGAGTATTTCTCAATGGGCAGGCACTCGAGCGTCGACTCATTCTATCTCTGTCAGACGTACGCGAGAATACCTAAACATCTGATACGCGATAACGCGAACCTGCTGATCCTGTTCAAACAGGATGGTACCAATTTGAAACACGTGTACAACGATCACGTGAATACCGACATGTCGTACGACGAATTTTGCTCGTTGTGCCACGATTGTTGGCAACAAAAGTACGGATTCGTAGTAATAGACAAGGACAGCGCGCTTTCGAACGGCCGATACAGAAAAGGATTTAACGTGTTCGCGATACCGCAAAAGCGATCAGTCGTTGCCGATACCTCGTCGGAGGTGAAACGTTAGCGATCGACGCTCTGCTTTGTTTTCCCACGATGGCCGCGATCGACGGGAGCGAGAATATTCGCGAACGCGAGAAGATCGTGAAAGAGATTGCGAAGACGAGTGATTCGATTCGCAAGAAACTTCGCGCTTTTGAAGACCGGTAAGATCGAGAAGGACATTGAGTTGGACACGCACTTTAAGCCTCTCATCGGGCCATTGCAAAAGATCGTCGACAAATCGAGCTTGATCGCGGTGAAGAAGGAGGAGCCGGAAAGCGTTGCTGACGCGGGGATGGAAACGTTACCCGTTCAACAGCGCGGGGAGGAGGAGGAGTTTGCTACTCCGGATGCTACACCGAAGAAAAAGAGGGAACGATTAGACTCCTGGTCGGATCTGGCATCGTCGACACCGCGTAAATCTAATCAATCGAAACGATCGAAAGTACTACCGATAACTTCTACACCGGATAACCTCTACATCGACGCGAACCGTGCAACGTACAAGTCCCGAATTCCTCGAAGACGCGGATGTTTTCGAAACCACGGACGACTCGATCGAGACGGCCGTTCAAAAGCAGTTGCAAACGTCGAAGGGTCGAGAATTTTTTGTAGAAACGTTAGAAGATGAGTTGGGTCCACTGAGCCGATTGTACGTCGCGAGCGTTTTGGGCGCCGATTCGACGATAGACAACGTGTACGGTGTTTATCTCAGCAAGAATGAATTTATGCTCGGTAATCAACGTTTCGACGTGGACAAAGCGGATAATATAATTATCGGTGGCGTACGATACGCCGGCACACCCGGTATTTACGAGTTGATCTTCAAGAAAGCACCCGATGATAAGCTCTACTCGGAGGCGGATATGCAAAAGTACAAGGACATACTGGTGGCGACGAGTGCTCATAAATACAAGCACGATCCTCAAGGACGAGTAATGGGCAACAAGGGATTCAAATATCAATCGATAATCTCACCGTTGATATCGACCGAACCCAAGAAGAAAAAATCCGGAAAGGGATTATTCGCGCCTCGCGCGATGACGCTAACCGACAATAAGATCGACTACGTGCACTGGGACGACCCCAACGAGCTGGTGGATCGTCTGCGATTGCTCGACGCTTCGCGTCAAGCTGGCAACAATGCTCACGACAACGAGATCATGTCGATCATCGAGGAACTTCGCGAAGCCGGGCTTATTATAAATTAAACGATGCAACAGCGATCCGTTCAATCAGCGTCGAAATGCCGATCAACAAATTTGGATTGTTCGAGCACAGCGGAGACGCGACAAACTCCATTTCGCACCATCGGTGGAGCGGATTAATGAGAAATTTCGTGCGCAATAACGCTCTGTGTCGCACCGCCACGGACTTTGACGCAAGGTCGCGCAAGATTCGTCGCGTAGCGCAACCTGAGACAGACGGTGACGCGGTTAACAAACT